>JBDJHY010488046.1:0-27780 GCA_039654485.1 Withania somnifera | reverse complement strand
CAAGTAGACATGTATCGCTAGCTAATCACATAACAGGATCTTAGGCAATGAAGGAAAACGTACCCGAAATCCATGCAACAATATTTGTGAATAATAATGCAATAATTAGGAGTCAAAAGAAGAAAAGAGTAGAACATGGACGTATCCCAATAACCTCAAGTAAAAGGGTAAATGAGTGAACAATAGTGTAACGAACCAAATCCCACATAGCATGAAGTAGACATTAACCAACAATAACAACTAAGCTATAATAGGAATAATAAAGTAATGTAAATAAATGTTGACAATTCACTAAGACAGAAGCGTAGCATAAACAAAAATATGCTCACCCATAGGCCTCACCATACTACCAGGGGTATACTAAAGAAAAAAAGTGCAGAAAAGTAAATACAATCATATGAAGTAACCAATCCTGCGTACTCATCCCCTCCGGTACCCGTAGGCCCATCAGATAGAACCCATTAAAGGCTAACCTAAATATTCTAGGTATATCATTCCTCCATCCTATGCCCCCCAATCGTTGTAGCCTGGAGGCAAGGTTCATAGAGGTATGTCACCACGTACAATCTATAATGTAATCATAACCTCACATCCTAAATCTCAGAACCTCAAGGGTCCCAATAGCCTGGCATCTCTTACCGAATATCAATAGTCTCATCAAGAAGTCCTTGGCAAGTTAGGGTGTACAAAGCCTTGATATATACTGTATCAGTAACATCCTCAATAAAGCGGGTATCATCAAGTTTCCATAACTAGCAATACCATGTGTGTCAAAAAGCTATACTACTGCTATACAATGATGGCCTCAAGTCCCAGAGGTTGTACTCACTGTCGAACAAAGTCGGTCTCAAGTCCCAGTATTTATTAATCAAATGTTATTTCTTTGTGCCAGTATGTAAAGCTTGGAATAAAACAAATGAAAATAGTATTATCGGGAGCTCAATACCAGACCAAATCTAAAATAGTTAAAAGCCATTTACTTATATTATTATTACATATTCCAATTTATCAACTTATATAATTATTCATCATAATTAGTCAAACCAATTTCTAGCCTCTACGGCTCAATAATCAAGTGGTGATGCTGATCCAACCTCAATGCACTCTTATTAGAGTCGTAGGCCCAACTTCTTATGTCATGAATACGCAATATATCAACAAGTATATATATCAATATATGATCATGTAATAACAATTTTCTATGCCCTGCATAGGTATCTCTAGCTGATTTCTAAGTCACAGGAACCATATCAATCGGATGCAGAAATAGAAATATCAACATGGAATGAATGAAAAACGGTATAGGATTGCTATATCCACCTAGCTAACCAACCCATGAATGCTATTTCATACAATTATTAAAGCTATTAGCCCAGAGATAGCCCCACAGAACCTACTTGTCGTCCAACAACAAAGCACTGCAAATTAACAAATCTTACTCCGACTGATATCAAATGATCTTCAATGATCTGAAACTTATATCAAAGTATTCTATATGTTAATTCTAGTCGAATGGTATATATTATACTAAGTTCTGGATTGGACTTGGAATCAGGCCTAAAAAGGGCTTGCAGGACCCGATCGCCGAAATGGAAAATAACTTCACTAGGGGCCCAACATTACCAGGAACCCTTGCTCAAAAATTGAGCACAATTCGAGTGATAAGGGCTTCAAAACAACACAGAAATATTTGACTATAATGGGGTAAAAAATGAGATTTTTATGGATTAAACGTTGTAATTTTGATATTTTAATGATGCAAGACGTAAAGTATACCTAGGAATAAAGAATTATGTAATAATATACGGAATATCACATAATTTTATCAATTTCATCAATTGGGATCAATTAATGGAAGAACTCATGAAATTTTATGAATCAAAGAAGAAGAACAACTTACCAAAAGTGGGGATAATGCAAGGAACCTTTTTGGGAATTTTATCTTCATGATTGGAAGGATTTTTCATAGTTTTATGCCTTAGAATTTGGGAGAAAAGCTGAGTTTTAGGTTTTCTAAACGGGTTGACTGAATGGGTTGCAGATACTTAAAGTCACTGCAATTCTTGCTAGGGCGAATGTTTGGCGCAGGGGAGAATGTCGCTGGGGTGGATCTTTGGCCGTTGGAGAGAATCTCTCTAGGGAAAATCTCACTGGGGCGACCCCTTGGTCGTAGGGGCAACAATCGCTAGTGTAACCCCTCTCGCAAGGGTGGTCTATGCCTACACTTTTACATCAGCTCAATTCAAGAACTACGAGGGGTTTAGAGTAAGTTTTCGAGTCTAATTTCAATAAACCAAATATAAAAATTGCATGGAAATGCCATCTGATGTCGTTTAAGAAAAATGACCCCTTAAACAAAAAATATGAGAAAACACACTACTCCATAAAGGTAATCAAAATTACACCGAGATTACCAATAGAAATACCAACACTCTTACCATTTTGAAGCTGACAGAAGTATCAAAATTTTGATTCGACACTCCAAATATTAAAACATCACCGTACCTCCACTTTAGTCCTTAAACTTAATTGAATTCCACAAATAGGAATAAAATCCCAACTTAAGGTTAATTCGGACTTTGTTTGGCATTCCAAAGCTAACGGAACTTTCAGAATTAATTCCAAGCTCGTATTGAAGGAAAGTTGACTTTGGTCAATGAGTACTTAGTTTTAAGCTCTAAAACAAGCAATTTGAGATATTTCTCAATTGAATCGCCAGGGATCCGAGCTACCAGTCCCAGCAAGTCATAAATATCATAGGGAAACTACTGAAATGCTCTAGAATGCAAAACAATGCATATCTACCATAACTATGCACATGCACAACTATGCATAACCAAAACATCGCGTATACATAACTATGCAGATGCAAGACATAGGAGCCTCTAACTCCACACAGTTATCAATCCCAACAAGTGTTCAAGTAATATCAACCCCCATATCACAAAATATTAACCAACATCAACTTTGACATCACAAAACAAGTTCAAGTCAACATATAACCCAAAGCTCCTCTTCATCATCATCCATGGAAACTACAATGATGATCATAAATTCAAGTTTATATGTAATATTTTACCAAGGAAAATAAGAATTTATATACCGATATTACTAAAATAAAAGAAAAATTAAGTAAAGAAGCTAAGAAAACTTACTTGTAATGAAGAACTTTGAGGATCACTGGAGTTTTTGTGAGAAAGAAGAGGAAACACTTTATTTTTAGAAGGGAAGGGGCTTGCACAACATGAAAGAGTAAGAGAAAATAAGGGTTTTGTTGTGTATTTAAATAGCCCAACTGGGTGGGGTTGACCCAGTAGGTCAATGTCTATTTTCTAGAAAAATTAGCCTCCATCATGACATAATCTGAATCATGATGAAGGTTTCCACTAAATAGTGTTACATCACGATATGCATCATGTTGTGATGTGTATCATGATGTAACATCCATCTATCAAGAGTTGCATCACAATATGCATCACGTTGTGATGTGTATTGTGATTCAACTTTGTCAATCCAATGGTTGATCACGATATGCATCACAACATGATAACCATCGTGATCAATCCACATTTGGTGTATTTCATTAATTTTTCATCATGTAACTTACCCTCATGCATCTATGTCTTTATGTACCTAAAATTCAACATACAATCATTAAAAGAAACAAAAAAAATTACAACGCAAATTATGGTTGCCTCCTGAGTAGTGCCTTATTTAGCATCTTGGAACAACCCAACTCAATATCACACATCCACCATGTAGATGGATGTCACCCCACAATCAAAACTGGGCCAATAATACTTGACTGGTTGACCCTCTGCCCGTTGACCAAAAAAGTTTGGTCAAACTTATAATCTTTAAGCTCTACAGCTCCATACTTAGTCACACTTACAACCGTGAAGGACCCATCCACTTAGAGTACAATTTACTGGAAACAACCTCAACCTCAAATTTAATAACAACACTTATGGTCCTAGCTCAAATGATCTTTCTATCAAATGTTTATCATGCCATTTCTTTGTTTTCACTTTGTATAACTTCATAAGTGTTGAGCCTGAGATCCTCAAGCTCATGCAGTTACAACACCCTCTTTTTCATGGTTGCATTGAAGTCAAAATTCAACTTTTTGATAGCCCAATATGCTTAATTATCGAACTCTATTGGCAAGTGAAACGCCTTCACAAACACTAACTGATACAGTGAAGTATCGATAGGAGTTTTGTATGCAGTTCTATATGCCTAAAGGGCATAACAAACTTTTATGGACAATCCTTCCTTTGTGCATTTATAGTCTTTTGGAGAATTTTATTTATCTCCCTATTTGACACCTCCACTTGCCCAATAGTCTGGGGGTGATAGGCAGTGGCTACCTTGTGTGTCAACCCATATTTTCTTAGTAAAGCCTTGAACCATAAATATCTAATAATAGCTCGTGGGGTTCCAAATATTGTAAAGATATGCTTCTTCACCAACTTTAGTACTACTCTCATACCAATAGTGTGTAGCGCAATGGCTTCCACCCACTTTGACATATAATCCAACACTACGAGATGTACTTATTTCCATGAGATGGGGGAAAGGACCCCATTAAATTTATACCCCATACATCAAAGATTTTAATTTCAAACATATTATTTAAACGCATCTCGTGACATATTCAAATTGACCCCATCCTTTGACATAGTTCATATTTCTTCATAAAGAAATAGAATCTTTAATTAACAAAGGCCAAAAAAAACCTGACTGAAGTACTTTATGTGCAGTGCGCTCTTCTCCATGGTATCCCCATATGGTGAAGCATGACATTTATCCAGAATATTATTCATCTCGCACTCTGGTACACACTTTTTGATAAGATGATCTGGTCCTTGTTAAATAAGAGTGGCTCATCCCAGATATAGAATCTATAGTCGCAACTCAATCGCTTTCTCTGGTGACTGGTGTCTCCATGTTGAAAAACCCCACTCACCAGTACATTCACTATATCTTCATACCAAGGAAACTTTTGTATCAATATGTTCATCATTTTTTCATCTAAGAAGTCTTCTTTAATTTGTCTTTGCTCCTTAATGTACGAATGATCTTCAAATCTGGATAGATGATCAACAACTAGATTTTCACAACCCTTGTGGTCGCAATTCTCAAGATAAAACTCCTAAAACAATAAGATCCACTGAATCAACCATGTATTTGAATCTTTCTTATCCAACAAATATCAGATTACAACATGATTCGTCTACACTATTACTTTAGTTCCTAGTAGGTAGTCCCTAGATTTGTCAAATTCATAGAACAATACCAACATCTCCTTGTCAATGACTGTATAATTGAACTAAGTTTCATAAAAAGCCTTTCTAGCATAATAAATTGAGCATAAAATCTTTTCCTTCCACTGTCCAAGAACTTCTCCCACATAAGTATTGCTTGCATCAGACATGAATTCTAAAGGTAGCTCCCAGTCTGGAGCAATGAGTATAGGAGCTTCAGTCAGTGTCCTCTCCAGTTGTTCAAAGGCTTTTAAACACTCAGTTAAGAATTCAAATTTCACCTATTTATTAAGAAATTTACACATTGGACTAGAAATTTTTGAGAAGTCATAAATAATCCTTCAATAGAACCCTGGTTGCCCCAGAAAACTCCATACCCTTTTAACTGTGACAGGTGCGGTAAATCGACAATCATGTTAGTTTTTGCTTTCTAAACTTCCAAACCAACCTTTGACACCTTGTGAACAAGGACAATGCCTTCCTTACCAGGAAGTGACATTTCTCCCATTTAAGTACCAATTGAGTTTCTTTGCATTTGGCTAGTACCCTATCCAGATTTTGTAAACAAACTTCAAAAGAATTAGCATAAACCGATAAGTCATTCATAAAAACATCAACAAAGTCATCCACCATATCACTAAAAATAGCCATCATGTACTGTTGAAAGGTAGCAGGAGCATTACACGACCCAAAGGGCATGTGAAGGTAGTCTTCTACTGATCTTCAAGAGCTATGGCAATCTGATCGTAACCCAAATATCCATCCAGAAAGAAAAATTAATCTTGACCCACAAATTTACCTAGCATATGACCCATGAATGGAATAGGATAATTATCCTTGTGAGTTGCCTCATTATGTTTACAATAGTCCATACAGATTCTCCACCCAATGACTGTACGAGTAGAAACTAGCTTATTTTTTTCATTAGTCACCATGGCCATGCTTCTATTTTTGGGGATGTACTGCACTGGACTGACTCATTTGCTGTTGGATGTTGGAAACACAATTCCTGCATCTAGCCATTTTATTACTTCTTTTCGCAACAACTCTTTCATGGTGGATTCAAGTTTCTCTTTTGTTGTACTCTCTTTTTATAGTTATCTTCCATTAAAATCTTATGTATACAGAATACAAGAATGACGCACTAATTACCATACATTTGCCATTCAACAGCCCACTTCCTTTTCTTTAACACTGCTAGAGCCTTAGTAATTTGCACCTTGGATAATTTGACAACTAGTATAACTGACAGAGTCTTGCCTTTGCCTAAGAAAGCATACTTTAGATGGCTAGGCAAGGCTATTAAAACCAACTTTAGAGATCAACAGATGGATTTTGGGGAGGCCTAAGAGGAATATTCAATGACTCATAATATTTTTTCTTTGCATAGACACTAGCAAGATCTAATAATTAGATCATCTTATAAGCTTCAGTATCTCCTTCAGTTTATTTACCCATAATTACTCTTTTTAGAGGATCACTAGTAACAAGAAATGGCACTTCATTGTCTGCATTAAAAACTGTAATTATAGAAAATTCCTCTTCTATTACTGGTTCAAGGCTTTGTAAACATCAAATACTTCAACTTTATCATAAGCCCTCATAGTTAGTCACCCAATAGCCACATCAATCAAATCATGACCAGTGGACATAAATAGATGCCCTAAATTAAATGGGACTTCTGGATATGGTTTGAAATCTAGAATAATAAATTCCACTAGAAATACCAATGATCCCATATGCACCATCACTTCTTCCACTATACCAATAGGTCTGACTAAGGAATGATCATCCAACTGTAAAATAATTGTGGTGGGTCTAGGATTATCCAAACCCATTTGCTTGAAATAAAAAGTTGGCATCATATTAATACTCGTAACCAAATCACATAACCCAAAAACATTGAGAACCTGGTCAATAGTAATCTGAATATTAAAGCTACCCAGATCATTTTGCTTAGTGGGCAATCTATTCTAAATGCATGATGTGCACACCTGAGTGAGAGCTCCTGTGGCATGATCAGTGAAGAAATCTTTGTTAGACATGATGTCCTTCACATACTTAGCATATTTTGGAATTTCATATAAAATATCAATCAAACGAAAGTTAATATGAACCTTTCCTGGCAATTCCGTAAACTTTTGGAACCCTCTTCTTCATTTTTCTTTATCAATCTCTGAGGAAATTGTGGTGGATGTCTCAACATATGCTTCTTCCCTAGACTTAGGGTCTTTTTCCTTGCTACTGTATACATTATCATTGGTGCTTTCTGATTTTCACTTGATTGACTTTCCTTGTGAGGTACTAATTCCTTCAACTGCAACCCACATCTTGTTGTCACTACATTTACTTGTCTAAGGTTTTGGTATGTGTTTCTTAAAAACCCCTTGGGGCCTCGTATTTTGTGACACAACCATCTGTTCCATATTTCTTTCCAATTGTTAAGTTTCCAGTTGTTGATTTTTCATGTCTGCCTCCATCCTAGCTAGCCTCTCACTATCACGTGCCTGCCTTTTAAGAAAAGTTTAAGCATCTCTTCCATACTATTATCGCGCTACATTTTCTACGGATTACCATAACTCTGTTGATTAAACGTGTCCCTATTGTTGGTTGGTTGTTGATTTCTATTCTGACCGGAACCCTGGACCCTGTTGATGTAGTTGGCTTTGATTACCACCCTAAGAGAAGTTTGGATGATTTTTCCAACTTGAATAGTAAGTATTACCATAATACTGCTTCCTTGCTCCTCTTTGTGCATTTCCTAAAAAGTTATCTGAATCAGGATTTTCTCCACATAAATTAGATGTATGATCATCTCCACTACTTGTCTCACACCAATTAAGTAGCCTGAGATAGGACTGCATTCACTGTAGCCTGCTATTGTTGCTGACTGGATGCCTGAGAAAACATGTTCTGAAGGGATGAAATTTGTATTGATAATACCATAACCACCTCTAATTCCATGAGACCTGCAATATTTTTCTTCCCACTAGTTCTTAATACATCTCCATTCCATATTTGATTTCTTGTGGCAATCCAATTCAATAAAATGTACATCTCATCATAAGTTCTCTCCAAGGCATGTCCCCTACTGCTAAAACAAGCAGTATTTTTGAATTTGGTTCCAGTGCTTCAATAAAAGTATGCAACAATATTCATTAGCATATTGATAGTAAGGGAAACTTCTGAGCTGAACCACTCCTAAGCTTGGTAGAGATTTTCACCAAGATTCTATCTAAAGCTCAACATTTCACTCCTCAACTATGCTATCTTCCTAGATGGAAAGAAAGGAATCAAGAACTTTCTTACCAAGTCCTCCCAAGTAGAAATAGAGTTAGGTGGCTCTGCAGCAAGCCACCTCTTTGCATCACCCAACAAGGAAACTAGATAAGGAGTGAGTCTCACATAATCTGGTGAAACTCCCTTTGGAATATAGGTATCACCTATCTCCAAGAAGTTCCAACCTCATGTGAAAGACCAGTAAACTGCCCGCTAGTGTGCAAGAGCAGTACTATATTCTATTTTAGCTCAAATCTACCTCCAGATGAGGGCTTGTGTATAGCAGAGGTAGAATTGGTGGCCCTTGGAATAGCCACTTCATGAACTGTCCTTGCAGCTGCCATTTCAGTAGGCAATACAACCACTAGTTGCTCTAGTGGAACTTATGAAACTAGATAAGAGAGTTTCCTTTGATATTGTTGAAGAAATGTTCTAGTTCTTATAATGGTTCCACCAGGTCTCTGTTCTGTTCCAAATTAGCAGTAATCAATGCCTAAAAAAATGAAACCTGCTAAGATCAAGTCTTTAACAATTGTAGAATACAAAATATCTACAAAAATTTAAAACTTGCTAGTTTCCATGTCCCCATCAATGGTTCCAAAAACATATTGCATCCAAATGCACATGCAAGTGTACTTGATATTACAAGTAATATAGTGGCTCTTGCGGGCCGGATGTCGAACCCACAGGGACTTGATATTATACTAGTATAGTAGATGAATCTTGTAATCACCTAAATATTTATGCAACTATGTGTAACAAGATAAGAGATTTGGGTTTATACTATTCTATGCTTTAACTATGAGAAATTAAATAAGACTTTGAAAGAAATAGAAAATCTTAACAATAGAAATGAATATTCTAGAGTTATGGCATTGCATACATTGATGCATCATCTCAGTTTTCAATAGACATAATTCTCTTCTCTAATTGGTGATTCATGGGTTAAACTTATGCATTAGGGATGTATATTTCTCTACTCAACTATCTAAACAAATCCCACAACTGCTTTATTGAGTGGTGTTCTGATAACTTGGTATAAATGCATTGTATATGTCTTTCCTATTAAATCAACTGAGTCAGCTAAGTATATGAACTCGTCTTAGTTGAAAATCATATTCAATTAACTAATGTTAGCATCAAAAAGTTATGTATATACATAACCCTAGACCAAGGGTTTTTAGCCCCAAAAACTTATACTCAATCTACAAATTGTCTTGTTTAATATAAGAGTACAAGAAATGAGTATATAATGTAACCCTAGGTTTTGTTGTGTCTTCTCCACTTGCTTCTTTCTCTTCCAAGTGTCGCCTCTCCTCAAAATTGCCTAAAATGAGTTATATAGTTGCCCAGTATAATGACCCTTTTACCCTTCTTAACCTAAAAGTGGGCAACATTTCTCGCAAAACAAATAGTGGATCACAAGGTGATCCCAATCGTGATAGCTTAGCCATCACATCGTGATCCCTATCGTGATAGGCATATTTTCATGCATTTGATCTCTACTCGTTCCGTCTTCCATTTTTCCCTTGATCTCCATTCCTTTAGGCTCCAAATAAGTCCTGAAATAGGTTAATCATACAAGTTAGTAATGATAAACACATAACTTTTAATAAGACACTCAAATACACATAATTGTTACCAAAACTAATATAAAATATGGGACTTTAATGGAGCTAAGGCATATAAATATGCCTAAGATCAGTCATATTGGTTTAATCCTATCCAATAGTAGAATTGGTTTTGCAAGCAAGATTAGCCACCATTTGTGGTACTTGATGTTAGTGATTGTCGATCGGTATGAGTTACCTTTTTGTGAGGTTGTTAGTTGATTATACCCGAGGAGAGCATAGCCTTGGGATATACCATACAAGGTTTTGTTAGTCTATGGAAGTATATATGGATAGTTATTGGTCCTTGTAGTTTCAAAGTTGGTGATTAGATTCAGACCATTTCATGCCAGGACCATTGTACAAGATATTCCATACGCATGGGCATAGAGGGGATTTATATAGGGTATTTCTACCTTTATGTGAAAAGGGTTGTTTTATTTTGTAAGGACCCAATTTCTATTATTTCAAAAGAAAACACCTGGTTCACTTCTTAATTCACTGAGGACAATACCATACTGATTTCTATCCACAAGACTGACAATCAGCCCGAGGATATTAGTTGGACACCTCAAGATTTTTCATGAGATCGTGTCATTGATTTGGTTAATGTTTGAGGTTGAAATTGGGCTTTGATGAAGCTTGACATGATGATTTTTTCTATTATAGTGTCAGATGTCAATATTCAAGGTTGATTCTCGATACTTAAAAAGGCTACCGGGTAAGGTTCAAGCACCGAAATCCAGGTAGTGTGTTTCAGAGACTCCCTACTCCTTAGTGGATGTAAGAATATATTAGCATTGATTTTGTTTCTGAACTCCCTTGTACTCCCAGGGGTTGTGATTGTATATGGGTCATTGTAGATTAATTGAACAAATCCTCTTACTTTCTACTGACTTCGTCTTCATGGGGGCGCCAAAAGAATTGATACTAGTTGTCTTGTATGTTAGGGAGATTCTTCGTCTTCATGGGGTCTTAGATTGTATAATATCATATCGGGATAGGTATTTTACTTCACAATTCTCGAATATTGTACAGTGTGCAATAGGTACAGAGGTAGCTCAGAGTACGTTTCTTCACCCATAGACAGGTGGGCATTTTGAGCAGATCATCCAAGTGCTCTAGGATATATTTCATTCTTGCACTCTGATTTCCACGATATTCGAGATCAACACTTGGATTTAGAAGAATTCTCCTACAGCAACAACTACTATTCTAGCATCGAAATAGTAATATTTGAGGATTTGTATGGTATATATTGTATCTTATAGATTGGTAGATACATCAGTATTGAGATTTGACCTCAAACTTTTGATTTGATTCAAGATGCTACCTAGGGAGTCAGAATTTTAGGTTATACTTCAGATAGCATAGAGTAGAAAAGGATCCATACAGATTATAGACTTGCTTCTATGTGTTGTACTTAGAACTTTATGACTGCAAGATCAATTGGGTACATATGGGATCATATAGGCCAAGTAGGCTGCGGCTTACAATATTATACATGTCTTGAATGGGGGAAAATAGTACTAATTAGCATCCTTGGGTTGGGAATTTTAGGGTGGTACCTTTGACCCTTTCCTCTTTATTTTATCAATTCATGATTACATATTGATGTTTTGTTTTGATTATAGATTACCTTGTGGCCATGAGTGGTGTGCATCTAGAACATAAATAATGGGTTAGAAATGTCTGTAAGTACCGTACATCGATTTGGTTGATTATACTTCATTTTGTGATCATGAGCTTGTGTAAGGCTATCAGGACATTTTGTGATCCATTATTTGTTATTTTTCATGTCATCATCATGGAACTCAAATATTGAATGACTTATGGGGTCTATTTTCATATGTTTATTACTTGTACTACTTTAATATTTTGATAATAAAAGCTGATCACATAGATTCTGATATTACTGACTAACACTAGCATGAAATTGATTTTTATGCAGACTCTTTACTTAAAAAGAACTTTCATGGTTTTCCTTAACTTATTCTAAGACCCAATTGTCAACTGGTCTCAGTACACTTATTTTCTAATTGTTTTAGTCCATCCTTGTAAACCTGGCACTTGGTACATAGCCTTGCTAGAACTTATAGCTTTGTTCTGATATCGAATGCTTAGTATTAGCTATTACTTGATTTTAGATCCAGTTGCAGCTGGGAATGAATATTGAGTTCTTGACTACTTTTAGACCTGGTTGAAAATAGGAAATTGAGACCTGATACACTCCATCTTTGAGAACCAGTTATGAGATCCAATTATAAGTAGTATGCAGGTTACGAGTCTCTATGGTCCCTGTCTATCTGATCTGCAGCTGGTGAAGGGGAAAACCTTTCTTTTGAATCCCATGATTCCACCTTCATGAGCCATATATTCTAGAAGGGGATGCATACAATATTGAGACACCAGTACCATATTCATTCATGTCTATGTTACCTTCTACACTTGTTTTCTTAGTTTAAATACCTTTTGTTGGGATAAGGCATCAGATAGTGAGCGTGACTAATTGTATTTATCTATTTATTTACTTTTTTTATTTTATTGATGACAATTATTTGTGGTACTTAGGATTGCCTTGGCTAGTAGATGTTTTTTATGTATGGGTTCCATTTGATTATGCCTTCTTACTTCATTCTTTATTGAGGTTACCGATACACCGCACCTATTTATTATCGTTACTTGATTATCCACCACAGGGACTTAGGTACGTTTTCGTTCTTTTAACTGGGTTCTTCTATTGTTGTGATTAGCGAAGCTCCATTATTTTTTCCCTATTGCCTCTATTTATAAGTAGCTAGCAGTACTTTCCTACACTTGTACCCTTTAACTTTTGTGACTTATTTCTTCACTATCGGCTATTTACTACATTTATTTCGTATATGATCCCAATCGTTCAATGATTCCTACTAGGTACCCATTGTTTTTGGTACTCATACTACACTTCTACATCTTTTGTAGTAGACTTGAGTATGAGTGATCCTCATTGACTCCATATTTGTGCTAATTATTATGATATGAGGTAGATGATGGGTTCTGGCATTCTGAGCTTACCATTACCTCTCCCTATATTTCTTATTAGGTCATTTGTACTGTTGTAGATAGATATTACATTTTTATTTCAGACATTATATTTATTTCTTAACACCTCATGTACTCATTTACCATGTTTTGGGGGATTTGGTTTATTGTATTACTCTTCCACATTCTCTTCCCTTACTTATGCCATCATCTTTTTTATTTTGTTATTACTTTTGCTTTACATACATGTTGGGGTAGTTCTCCTATGATAGGATGTAAGTGCGCTCATTACCTAAGAAATGGGGTCATAACACAAAGGTAATTTTAGCTAACCTCTTTGTACTATATGATGAATGAACTAGTAGGATATTGTGTTTTAATTAGCCCCAAAAGAATCAAAACCACGAAAGTATATTCTAACCCTTCTATGAAGTCCATGGTCACTTGCTCCTACCTCCATATAGTAATAGGAAGCCTCTACATCAATCCACCAAGTCTCATGTGCATAATATTCACATAATTATAGGTCACGCACCGAGAAACAAACTTAGCTATATCTTTCTTCATAACACTCCACCATTAAAGTTGTCTTAGATCTGTATACATCTTAGTTGCACTCAAGTTAATATAATATCTAGAAAAGTGACTCTCTCAAAGAATCAACAAAATCAAATCCCCAACACCCAGAACACATATACATCACAAAAATCTCATAACAATTTCAAAATCATTGAAAGCCCTGCTGGCCTCACCTGTAATGCATGATCTTGAATACCCCTAAAATGACTATCCTCAAATTAGCACTGCAAAATATGATCAAACATGGTAGAATGTACTAAAAATGGCTTGAATCCTCATGGACTCCAAAATAATAAATAGAATTCTAAGTTCAACGATTGCTCAAAATAGGAGACGGAACCCAAGCTACCCATACTCACTGCCATTTGGCTCAAGGCATTTGTTATCATATTTGCCTTGCTTGGATGGTAGAAGAGTGATGTCGTAGTCCTTTAGTAATTTAATCCATCTTCATTGCCTCAAATTAAGAACTTTTTACATAGAATATAATAAAGACTATGATGGTCTGTAAAAATATCAAAATGTATACCATAAAGAAAATGTCTCCATATCTTGTGCATAAAGACTACTACTTCCAACTCCAAGTCATGAGTGTGTAGTTGAGCTATGATCCTTCAGCTTCCTTAAACCATAAACTATCATCCAACCCTGCTATATCTACACACAACCCTAACTGACACCAAAAGCATTAAAATATATGAGAAAACTCTAACCCTCAACTGGTAAAGTCAATACTAGAGTTGAAGTCAATAAGGCCTTAAGACTAAGAAAACTCGTATCATCCTTGTCAAACCACTAGAATGGACATACTTATAGCCAAAGAAATTACAATGGAAGAGAATCCCTCATCAAACTATTTGTAGTGGCCTGCTAACCTAAAATAATACAAACCTCAGTAGGAGTAATCGGTGTAGGTCAATCATGCACTACCGCAATCATTGTTGGGTCTACCATAATCTCATCCTTAAACACCATGTGTCCTAAAAATACTACAAACTCAATCCAAAACTCACATCTTAATCATTATGAACAAATAAAAAATCTTTATAAGATAGATCCAATCATTAGTTCCCAAAGTGGATGAATGGAATCTGATACATAAATAAGTTATCAAAAGAATAGAAAAGATTTAACTTATCACGACCCGATTTCTCAGGTTGTGATGGAACCTATAATCCTCATATAGGCGAACCAATTTCCCTTTACTGAAACTCCAAGTAATGAGATACTACAAAAAATAAGGCTAAGCACTAGTAATGTAAATAGTATACAAAAATTAAAAACGAGAAACAGACACAGTATAATGAACAACTAATAAAACCAACCCAAGACCTAGTATCATTCTGTATATAAGAGCTACTAAAGTTACAGAATATTGAAATATACAAAAGTAAATATGAAAGATATCTCTAGAATGCAAAGGAGACACTAGTCCATCCCGAATCTTTGAATCCTAGAAATCTAGCATGAATAGCGGTGTCAGTGATGATAATCTCACACCTAGATCTGCATCAAGGAAGGTGTAGAAGTGTAGTACAAGTGCTAATTTTGAAGAAATGAGTACCCTGTAGACTTCAAGGGCCCACCAAGATCATAAAAAGAATAACCATAGTAAATAATGGGAAGGTAAAGGAAATAAGTAAAAGAACAAGTAATACAGTTTTGGGAGTTAGCCATCCAACCAGATGTAAGAAGGATAGATATCAAGTAAACTAAGCTACCCATATTAGTGAAGCAGGGAATCGGGTAAGAGAATAACATACTCAGGGTCCTTGTAGTAGTACAATAATAATAAGTAACCATGTAATAAAGGGTAGAAAGAAATACTAAGTGGGGAAAATGCGGTATAATGGTAAACCTCAATGATATGGAAAGGGAAAGATATAACAAGATCACGCAAGCATAGAATAACCTATTAGCCACGGATAATTAATAATACAAATTCCACTAATGACTACAACTAAAAATTACATATATAAGTAGTAGAAAATATAAGCTAAACTCTTCGTACCCATACCCTCCAATGAAGAGTGCACACAAAGCACACTCACCCACCGACGTTCGATACCGCCAAAGGGTTAAGATAAAAAAACAAGTGCAAAAAAAGTAAAAAAAATCTGATGTAGAGGTAGGTCACAGGTGTAGGCATATGCACTCCCTCACCTGGGTACCAGAGGAAGGACCCATCAGAGTCATCGACAGGAACCCCTTCGTCGGCTACCAACCGCATGTTAGGGCACAAGGGGCCTCAAACCACATACCCTCAGATCATAAGCTCAGTATAAATAGTATCTCAGTATCACAATGAATCAATATTCGTATCTCAATGTCTCATTATCTGTGTCACAATGAATCAATATTACCATATCACGATAACTCAATATTAGTGTCACAGATCAGTAGGTCTTATTATATTAGTGTCACCATATCACAGTGCCTCAATATCTAGTAGGTCTAGCCAATTAGTGTGGTATAGTTAGAAAATGTTGTATTCACTGCCCCAAAATAGGGCTCAAGTGCACGGCCTAGGCTAAAACAGGTGGAAAAGAGTAAGACGGGTGCCCAACACTTAGCCGGGTCTAAAACTAGTCGAAAACCACTTATGTTATTATTATTTATCAAAAATCCAAATTATACTAATTCTAGTTTATTTAGCCATTAAAATATGAAAACTAGCCTACTAGGCCATACTGTATAAGAAAATTGTGATAATAAGTCCCCCGACCATAATACATAACTCTTAGGAATATGAACTCATGGTGTTGATGTTGTATGAATGCAAATCACAAGCAAATAGTATGGTTATCCTGCCATCCTGCACAAATTCAGTCTAAGCTAACACCTAGCAGCATAAAACTACCATCCCTAACTTGAGGGCGAAACCAAAAAAACCAACCCTCATATAAGTTTCATATACTTCCAGAGTCACCCTACTTCCATCACAAGACCACAACTATGTCAATGACATCGTTTTACACTAAATACCATCAAAAGAGAGAAAAAGTATAAGGCAACAAATAGACAGGGGTCACAGTGCCAACCTAATAATCCTAACCCAAAGATACTATCAAGAGAAGTAAAATCAATAATACCCCAAGTGTAAGCCTAAGAAGCTTACCTGTAGTCTATGCAAATAGCAGCTGCAGAACACAAAAACCAACTCGTCTAACTCAAAACTTCTCCGAACAAGACAAAAACTATATAAATAACAACCTACATGTCATTATGAATTCAACAGTATAATTTTTTTATCAAATTCGGTGGTAAGAAAAAATTTAATTCAAAATGGGCTTGTGGGACCCACCAACTATACTAGAAAATGAAAAATATCACGAGGTTTCCAGCAACACCATTAACTCATGCTTAAAGAATGAGCACAATTTAGATAAAATTGGGCTCAAAATAGCCATATGTAGAAAAAAAAAAGGTACGCAAAACTTATCAAAATTAAAGAATTAAAAAGTGAAACATTACATAACAAACCGAAAGAGCCTCTTCGAGAGGTCACTGAATTGCGCCCTGCTAAAACCCTGGCTTGAATAATTAACATAAAAAATAAATTCAATATTCATCCCATCATCATCTCTCTTTTTCTATTTATACATACACACACAAAAACACACACACATATATATATAGAGAGAGAGAAAGAGAGAGAACATTTGCATGGCTGCCATTAAAATTGGCAAGATGCCACTTACACTATAGGTGGGGCGGTTGACCCTCCCTTCTACTATACATGTGGGGTTAAGGTGGCAACCCCATTCCCTTTCGTTTTTATCCAAATATTAAATATTTGGATATTTCATAGGTCCGTAATAAGAAAATACAAATATCACAATATAACATAATTATTAAAAGTTATTTCTAACAATATTTACCATGTAAAATATTACTTTCAACTTAACTTTAACTTGTATTTTTATTAGGGTAGTAGTAAAATAAAGATTTTATAAAATATTATAATAAAGTATTTCATATTCAAAAATCATTTTAGAAAAGATAGTAAAACATATACATATTTTTTCACATACTAATAAAAACTGAACCTACATTGACTATCATTTGATGTCTGAAGAGATTCTTGAATTGTTCTTCTAGAATATCCTTGATATCGATACTACTTGTAACCTCTACCACTAGATTAGGAACCATTGAAGTTTCCTGGTTGTCAAGCCTCGTATTGCTTCCCCCATAGGTTGTGCAAAATATGTTCTCCATATAATAGGCACGGTCTTCCACTTCTTGAAAAGGTCGACCATCTTCTAGTAGAATCAATGTGGTCTTAAGGAGCATGGGCCTTAGACCCCCCAAAAATACAATGTACGCTCTCCTGCTATGTGGGTATTAATATATCCCCATGCATAGCTAATAAAAATTGGCCTCATACTCAGCCACCGCATAGAACCCTATCTTAAATGAGTGACCACCTCTCTAAGATGCTCCCTATCAGCGCATAGTAGATATGTGTCCATAAAGTCCTAAAAAAAATCAAGTCATCGAAGGTGACTTAGTTGGCCTGTAAGAAATATGATCCTCCACCACTCCTTTGCTTATCCATCTAGCTAAAACAAAGTGTATTCTACTCCATGTGACTACACAAGCCCAAGGTTATACAATCTATCCTCACAACCAAAAATAAATTCATATGCATCCTCCTTAGGAGCAACAGAGAACCTCAGCAAACTCAACCTCAAAAATATTCATATCATCCTTGATCTACCTCTATCGTAGCTAGGGCAGTGCACCAATGGTTGTGTAACAATTGAAACTAGAAGAATCAATACACTAAGAGTCATAGGAACAGGCTATGCCTATGAACCTTAAGAATACAGGGCTACCCCCTAAGTGAATTTCGGGGCCATATTCAAATTATAGAAAAACACCTCTAATATCTGGAGTAAGTGCTGGCATTGGTGGTGCATGACCTAGTCATAGGCCCACAGACTACAGGGTTAAAAGTTATCTATTTGCTAATATGGAACTGACTCTGGATTTATCTAACTATCTATATCACTAACTGGAGTGGTAGATCTAATAGGTGTCATATCATAGGACCTCCACGACCATAGGTTTGGCCTCTACCTATGGCCTCTAGTCTGAGACCCTGCTAAACGTGGTAAAGACTTTCCCTCATCCACTACAGAGCCTTCTATGAATCATCTTTAGAAGAGTGAAAATGAACAAATGAAATTCTAGGAAACCATCAAAGATAAGATGAATGATATAGAATTAAAAAGAGAGTTATTTTCCTAAGAATTTCATTATATCATCCTAACGATATGATGTATATGTCTTTGTACCAATCCATAAGACTATATTAGACACTTGCTCTTATACTGATGATATTAGTGAACCTAGGTTCTCATACCAAGATGTCATAACCAATTTGTCAAGTATTGATGGCACCTACTAATCCCAACTACAACAGAACTAACCCATATCCTAAAACAACAATTAATGAGCACAACCATAAGTAATGGATGAGCACTAGTAAAAAAAACACAAGAAAGCAAACAAAAGAGAAAAGAGAGATAATTACATATATAGAAAGTTAAAAATCCCACGACTTGATATCATAATACAGGATCTACTACTGAAAAGGGTAAAAGAGTGAAAAAAGTAAATATATACAGTTTTCTCTGAAATACAAAAGTGATAGAGTCTCAAAATAAAGAGAAACAGGTAACTCCGGTTGCCAAGAGCTCACCCTGCATCTCTGGTATCAACAAAAGTTTCACACAGGGATCCTGCATAAATAGTGATAACTTGTACTAAGACACACACCCAGAAGATGCAGAAGAGTTATATGATTATCAAGCAATGGGTACCCACATCAAAAAGAAGCAAATCAAGCAATGGTTACTCAATATGCATCATATGTTGTCTGGGCACATATAATATATAAATGTAGTATATTAAAGATAGTAGAATAAATACGTCACATAAAGTAATAAAATATAAAATTATGTAGAAACTGGCTACGAATAAGATCAAAAATAGAAAAAATATAATAAAATAGTGCTATTTATAGAAAATAATGAAGGATCTTAGATAAAGATACAAGAAACATAACTGAGTCCTTTAAAGAAAATACGAAATTGGTTGTATATCAGGAACCGCAATAATAGGAAAGGAAGGAGATAACCATACACAAATAAGTAGCTAAACACAAAGTAAAAATGATAAAAATAAACTACAAAAAATCTATTAATGATACGAGAATAAATAGATAAAGCTACCTATAACCTCACAAATCCCCTATAATCCCGAAAGGTACAAAAAAGTTAAAACAAACCCAACCAACCCACATAAGCACTGAGGGCACAACCAGGAAAACAAGGTTAGAACCATGAATGATATGAATTTAGCTAGATCGTATTGTACGCTACTCCCTTGGTACTAGGCTCTTAATGGAAAGACCCATGGGAGTCCACAACTATATACCTCTACTTCCTCATATATCCCTCCTTTGACGCCCACAGCCCGAATCAGCAATGACCATGAGGGGTCCATGACTGTATACCGACTATAAAATATCTCAAATATAGGTGTATAGACTCTATCTATGTCTAAAGTAAATGATATTCTAATACCAACACCCAATCCCAAGTTGAGTCTAATACTAATAAAATGCCTAAAATTGTAAAAAAGTAGTATCAAGTGCTCGATCTTTGACTAGTTCTCAAATAAGTTAGAAAATCATGTTCTTAACCATTATTCTTGAAATTCCATTGAACAACCAGTTATATACTCTTTTTTATCGAATAGTTTGAAAAATCGGACTGTAATTCCATGATAAGACATAAACTAGTGTCAACAATCCCAATTCAATGAAATAGCTATGAATAGAGTAGTAATACAACTTTAATTGCTCGTGCCACATAAATGCACAATCAAAGTTCCACAAAAAAGCATACCAATACTGTAATGGCTCAACATTCTACCAGAATAACCCTGATCACTATTAAATAGAGGCCATAAGGACAAATCTAGTAAATCGGTCCACACAAAGGTCAAGAGAATAGACTAAGGCCTTATAATGGCGATAGAAAAAAACAAGTTCGGAGAGAAAGAAAAGGAAATAAAGAAGCTGACATGGGTAAATGGTGCCAAATTAGTAAAATAACCTAAGGATAGGCTAACTACCACAATTAGCTCAATATATGTCAGGTCAATGATTATTATGTTGTAACATACCTGTCATTCGAAGAAAGCCTCCAAATGTACGGTGTCTTTTCCTAAACTACTCCAAAAGATCATAAAAAGGAAAAACTATCAAAATAATACTCTACACATCAGAACAGGAGAATAGAAACCAATTACACAAAAATAAGAGTTAAGCCAAAATTTTGATCCAAAATGGTCGTGCGAGGCTTGCTAACTAGAATTGAAAATGAAAGCTACCATAGGTTTCCAAGAAATACTAGGAACTCAGGTTAAAAATATGAGCATAATCACAAAAAAATGGGCCCCCCAAATAGCCCACAAAAGAAAGTAGAATAGGTGAAAAAGTTTACAAAATTCAACAACTCAAATAGGCAAAAAATCACCATATTATGGAAGAAATGGTGATGAAAGTGAAGATATCATCTTCAAATGATAACAAAAACCCACCGAAATAGCTTCAAATACATAAATTAACCAACAATCAAAGGGGAAAATAGAAACAAAATTCACCATGGGAAACCAATAATTAGAGAAAGATAACTCACCTAATAATGAAGAAGAAAGAGGGAAACACCCACAATCTCTTTCCGAAGCTCTAAGATATAATTTGCATAGAAAGTCACACTTTATAAACCAAGAGAAGTGAAGAAAATATGAGAAAATGAGCTAAAGTTTTCAGAAATGGTATTTCATATGCCTGGACAAAGATTAGTGCAAATTGTGCCATGGTGGTTCAATCGCGCCCTATGTTGGCCTATTTCTTCAGTTCTATTAGCTCTCATAGAGCGCAATCATGCTGATATGCTGCGTAGACTTTAGTACCAACGGTTCAACCTAACACAATAACATTGAGTGTTGGGGGGCCTACATCAGCTGCTGAAAACTAAAAATTAAAGAATTCTCTAATATGGCCTCCATGAATAATCAAAACCTAAGAAACATAAACCAAATTATTAATTTGAAAGTAAATGATGTTCTAGACACAACAAAATGACCATCTGGGATTATTTCTCTAAATTGTTCACCAAAGTCAACAGTAGGCCTAAATAATTAGAATTTCAAATGAGTATTCAAAACAAGTTTGATTGACCTGAAACCTAAACCAATAGCCTACCTAGCCTAAACTAAAAATTATGGAGCTAATGGAACTTTTGAATTTCAAATTTGATAATTTGATCATCGAATGTATACCAAAATCAAACTTCCAACCCCTAAAAGGTCATTATCTCATAAAATGAAATAAAACTACATTGAGATCTCCTAGAACAAAACCAAAGGTCCATCCAAAAAAAATTGTATGTCTAAGATAATGGAACTAACATTTTTATTTTGATCTCATTGTCAAGAAATATTAACTAAAGTCAATGATTTCATAAGTTAAGGATCTAAAATAGGAAAACTAAGATTAAATTAAATGAACTACCGTTAAACTGAACCACTGATCCTAATAGGTCATAAATGATCTGGGGTAGCTACAGAAAAGCTCCATAATGCAAGGAAATGTGAAAAAAATAAAATGAATATAAGGGTCATTATACTTTGATATTTTGTTATATTTATCACCCAACAAGAACAACGTTAAAAAGTGATTGGAATCTGGTTTAAGGCATATTAATTTCAAAGTTTCTTTATTTTTGACAACTACACCCATAAATGAACTACAGTCTTAGTATATTTTTTTTAATTTTGGGATCTTATATTATTTTCGCCTCAGACGGTTTGAAAATCGCCTTTAGCTCCTCAAAATCAACCGCAATCTAATTTTCCATGGGGACAAACTCAAAGTCAGCATCTGTATATCCTAGGATTTCAATATCAGAATCATCAATCTTTGCACTCAAAATTTCTCCAAGGCTAGGATATCAACTTCAAGTTGTTCCACGCCTTGTCTTAGATCATCATGCTCCACTAAGAGTTTCAACATCATTATTGAAATATCAATGCGATCAACCCCATAAATATTGAATTCTTCAATGCAATCCTTTATCCAATCATTGATCACATTGTATAGATACCTAGGGGACCTTTTTCTCTTCCAGTTTTGTTGATGATTGGTGCATGAAATTTTTTACTAGAGTGTGTCACTTCCTCTATTTTGGAAGTTTTATCTATGATGACTTATAATATTGCTTCGATTCCATCATGTCTAATTCTTTGCTCTCCATGCTCCATGAGATCATTCTTATCAAACTCAGAATCACACTTAGAATATTCATTACAATAAAAAGGGGATGGGGAAGTACGATAATCACAATCACTCGAGGCCCATTACCTCATAAGATATAGAGGGTGCACACCTCCTTATTCTAAGAGATATTTTAAGAAAAATATTGGTTCCTCTATAAGAAAATATGGGTTCCTCTATAAGAAAATATGGGTTTCTCTATAATATTCCAAACCTTCTTCCATTCTGAGATGCCATAGTAAAACGAAAATAATTTAACTAACACTAGGAAATAAACAAAATCAGAAACACATATTCACAAGTTTAAATTGAAGACACTATGTTGTAATTCTCAAAATAACACAATATGCCAAATTCTTCCCTGACAATGGTGTTATTTCTTTATAAATACATTTGTACTCTCAGAACCAACCATGGTGTGGATGATTATTTGCAAGTATAATTATCCAGTTGTGGCTCAGGGTCGACCCCATGGGAAATAATGTAGTTAAGGCAATTGAGAATGTGAAGAAAATAAAATATAATTACACTGATTTAAATGGATTTACAAGGACTATAGGTTTTTGAAAGTAACTATAATAAAAGTAAAGGATATCTACTATGAAAAAGTTTTCATCAATGGCTTTGTAACTGGAAGAAAATGAGAAATGAATTCTAGGGAATGAATGTATTAATAATCAATTACATCTAATTAAATACTTATGAAATAATTATGGGTTAAGGTATTAGCCTTGGATACTAAAGTAACTTTGAGTTTCTCTTGAACAATAGCGATCGGTTTCAAATTTCTCTCTCGAGCCAAGAAGATTAAACTGGAAAAAAAAATCCCAATTAAGCCACAAAAGGATTTTCCTACTTCTAGATCAAATCCTCCTTTAATAAGGATTAAGTTCTCACCTAATTCTAGTTAAACATTCCCAACCGCAATTGACACTCTCGAGTTCTATCAAAGTAGATGAGCAATTTTAAGGGTTATCTACCCCCTTTACGAAGTTATTAAAGGTTGCAAATAATTATATATATAAAACCAATTAGTAATCAACAAGTATTTAATCCACACAATAGCACAAGATAAAATTAAAACCCAAATTCAAATCTAAACATTGAATTATTTTTTAATTACAACATTAAAATGAGAAATCAAAATCTACACACTAAAAATAAATAATTAATATTAGAGAAGAACAAATGGGTAAGGAATAATCACTACAAAACTTTTAGATCTTTAACTCAAGGTGTAGATGAAGGATTTCTTGCTTTCAAACACTTGTGATTATTGAGTCAAAATTGTGTATTAGCTACCAAATATGCTTTCTAATGAAATTGCATGGGGGTTTTATGCAACATTAGGACCAAAACATGAATTTCACATTCTGTCCAGGCATTTGAGTCCCATCTTCATTGTATTCACAGTTAGTTGACCATATTCATAGAGATTTGACTCTTTCACTGATTGTGTCCCCTTCGTAGATTTCTTTGACTTTGAATTTCATGTTCATGGTTTAGGGGTTTCATTTTCATAGAAGGAGTCACTGGCAGTCATCAAACTATTCCCATTTAACTCCATTTAGAGTCTTTTTATCCTCCATTTGGTCGTTTTCCTCCAAAATATATTTTTATCATGCCACACCTAAAATATCATCAATTCACAATATAAATAAACTTATTTGATATTTAAAGATCTAATATTTATAGAAAATAAAACAAAAATAAGTGGTTTCTTCACCACTTGTTAGTTAGCAGTTTTCATCAAACATCACATGTATAATACAACTTGTGTTTTTATTAAGGACCCTATAGGCTTTACTATTTTGAGAATATATGAAAAACATTCCCTTATCACTCCTGGAATAAAATTTTCTTAAGTAATTCTTTCCATTATAATAAATCAAAAATGTGTAACCAAAAGCTCTAAGATGAGAGATAGTTGGTTTTCTGCCTTAGAGTATTTCATAAGGAGTTCTACCTAAAATAGACCTAGTCAAACATCTATTAATCATGTAACATGTAATGTTTATGGCCTCATCCTATAAAAGGCTAGATAGATTGCTAGTAATCATCATTATTGTGGATATTTTTTTGTTCTTGTGACCCTAGTTATGGAGCCATATGATCACCTACACTATTTTAGATGATTCGTACCGTTCAAGGGAATATAAAAATAATACATTACTATTCTACTATAAGCTAGATTAAATTTAAATAAAACAAAAATAACCTTTCTGAACCTGTAACTATATACTTTGAACTACAATATCCCAAGACATAGTTAGACATGTATAAGATTTTCCTATTCAGTATAACTAACAATGAACTCTACTTCTACTAGGAAGGAAGGACAGAGATGGATACTGAGTAATCATATTTTCTTTACCAACTTTGGTAACTAATCTATATCCAGTCAACATCCTAAAAGGGATATATAAGAGAAGGAAAGTACCATACAAGTACCTGTAGGCATCATCGATTGACCAATGTTAATTCGAATAATCACAAAAATAGAATCAACAAAAAATCATGACATTATGATAATTGTAACATTGCTTAGATGCTAACAATGTTAGTTCCAATGTCCTCTTTAAATTAAAATATTCCAATTAGTCTCTCAATTATGTTAATAAGATTCTATTCACCACTAACATATCCTAGTCAATTAACTCAAACCATCCCCCACAACCCAGTAACCTAGACCATTCATATTAAATATTGAGCTAACAATTGATAACCATCCTATACATTAAGGAAACAACGAACCAACTAGGTGAGTCACAACTCTTATAAGTTTAATAAAACAAGTCAGCAACATTTATAGCAAGTGACCACGAATTTCACCCCTTTCAAGTAATTATCACTTAGTCAAGATCAAGGATAACATTAGATAGGGAAAAGAAATTGACTCCAGTTTCAAAAATAACACACAAGAGAACTCAAGTCTCATTAACAAACTTTGTAGATCTTCTTTGGGAAAGGTTACTTCTTTTATTGGAACTTTGGGATCATTTTTTTGGGATTATTCATTGGATTTATCACTTTTGATCGTTTTATTACCAATTTTTTTATTATTAATATTATTCCAATCATGGGCCATATAGGTATTCCCATGCACATTGCCCTTATGGAAATTATTCATTAGATTTCTCACTTTTGTTCACTTTATTACCAATTATTTTATTATTAATATTATTCCAAGCATGGGCCATATAGATAATCCCATGTACATAGGTCTTATGGGAAATTTCCCTGTATCATATTAAATAACAATATTTGGACCCTTTCTTATTGATCATTGCTATGACTAGTCAAAGCTAGTTCCCATCAGCCTTGCATCGAAACATATTGAAAATATTTCACTTTCAGTGCATATTAATTCACACCTTTAACTTTTTAGAGCAATGTCAGGACCATTTCTTATCATCTGTTGTTTCATATATCACAAGTCTTTTATATTCAAGACATTATTTTAATTATATCATCATTCATAATTAGATCTTTCATTATTAATAACAATTTAGGATTTCTTTTGGTAACACAAATTTAATATATCCTTAATAATCTCAATTAATCCACTCATGAGCACAAATTCATTAGCAATTCATTATCATCAAATAGCTTTTTCATGGGCATCAACTCAATCAATAATGTTTATAAACAACAAATCAAGAATGTTATAAAATAACTCGCAATATAACATTTATGAATACAAGTCACTATTGGAGTATTCATCAACTCATTATTTTTCAAATTCATCATTATTTCCTTCATACAACACATGGGTTCTAGCATTATCACTCATAACTTGAACATCCAATTCTATTATTATTCTCTACCTCTTTTCATGTAATATAATATTCACAATTAATCAAGTCATATATCCTTTAGATATCTCCATCTCAATATTTAATGCTAAGAATAATTTTCATCAAAATTTAGTGCAAAAATGTACACCTTATCACTTGATAACTCCACTAGATCCATTACTAAAAGTACTAAGGAAATTCCACTCATATTTTTATTCACAACAATCCTCATATGGTCACAAACACCTAATATTATAAAAACTCTATTCTCCAGGCCTATACATTCATTCTCCTATCAATTATACGTCATCAAACTATGAAATAAACTAGTCTTTTACACATTACACCTATCCTACCATGGGTAAAGTGATACGGTTTGATATACGAAACACACGTGGTAAGAGGGAGAAAGAAATAAAATAAAGAGGATATGCAGAATCAACAATACTCACTGGTTTATAAACAACAAGGGACTGGTTACACTCACCTCTCAATTCAACCTATGAATCACTATTAACCCCAAACGACAATCAACGGAAAAACCAAATGAATCCACAAAAGGAAAATCCATCAATTGAAGTGAAAAGAAGTTATGGTTGCAACTACGAGAATCCATTGACAATTGCGTTCTAAAATATGCTAAGTTATGTCTATGCTATGCTAAGCTATAACTATACTCTCAAAGAGTTCATATCAATATTCATCAAAGTCTGCTTAATCTAATGCAAGACTGCCCATTTATAATAGTCTATTTATTGAATAAATACAATTGATCCCAAAAGTGACTCAATATGGCAAAACAGTCCTTCAAGTCTTGAAGCTATCACATTGACCCCTCAAGTTTGGGTCACATCAACTCAAGCCCTCGAAGT
>JBDJHY010487940.1:0-17307 GCA_039654485.1 Withania somnifera | reverse complement strand
TTGAATTGAATTTTGATAGTTTTGTTAGCTCCAGAATGTCGACTTTAGTCTTAGTGGACCTAAGTTCGTGTCTCGGGTTTTTTATTTTGAGTTTGGGCTATTTTGTTGAAATTCACCCCAACCTAAGCTCATTTTGGTGTTGGGTGGTCTTTTGGTGATTGGAGCATTGTAACAGAACTATTATGATTACATCAGCTTCAGAATGATGATTTTGGGCTAGTTGGGCAATTAGTTCGCTTCTTGAGGTGTCAGGGCTCGTTTTGAGTAGGTTTGTGAAAAGTTCAAAAATTGGCTTCTTTTAATCGTTTTGAGTTTGGGGTCTTTTTTCTCTCAAACGACCTCCATTGGCAGTTTCCTCGATTCCATTGAGTCAAAATATATGTTCCACCCAAATTTTCACTTTTGGTTTGCTAGAATTGGACTGGGGATGCTCTTTTTAGGTCCTGCAGAGAGTTTAAGATTTGTTTTGTTTTGCTGTAGGTTGCAAGTTGCCACAACGACCCTAGTGCCACCCTAGCACCATCGCCCCTATGCCTAGGTCTTCTCCGCAGCAAAAGGCACCCCAGCAAGCCTCAGCCTACCCTGGCGAGGTCATCCAATGAGCCTCAGCTAGCCCTGGTGGGGTCGCCCCAACGACCATGTGACTGATTTAAAAGGGTCACCCCCTTTATTTTAAACATTTTACTTTGGTAGAAACCTCCATAGTTTGACCTTGGGGCTGTTTTTAGAGTGTTTTGAACTAAGGAAAGTGGTTGGGAGTTTTGTGGGAGGTTGTGTGAGCTCGTGGAGGAAGTTTTCCTGAGTATTTCTTGTTCTTTCCGCTTCTTTTAACTTATTTAAAAGTTTGAATTTCCTTACTTTAAACCTTGATTTCTCACTCGTTCCTTTATCATTCTAGGATTAATTTAAGGCCATGAGTCCCCCCGAGTTGAGGGATTTGTGCCGGTATAGTTACTTTATTTTTTTGTGCATTTAGGGCCGCAAGCCTATTTTGGGGCCCGTTTACCGGCTCGGTTAACTATTTTTAACATGGGTCTTATTTTTCATATTTTAATATATAAAATCATAATTCAATAATTCTATGGATTTTTCAGCTATATTCGAAACTTCTGGCCTATGGTGCTTGCATTTTGAGGATCTTCACCGATGCCCAGGTAGGCTAGGCTTATTCTCTTTCTTAGACTAGGTTATTTGTACCATACTTGTGTTATGGCTCGCTGAGTGGGTTGGGTAATTTAGGTTTTTTTATCCTTACCTGGCTTGTGGCTTGTTTATCGGTTGTTTCAGAGCCCGTGTTGGGGTAGGGAGGATGAGGGGCCTTGTGTCCCGGGTTTGGCCTTACCATGGAGTGTCCATAGACCTTGTTGAATGGTTTGAATTCCTACATGACGAGTGTTGTGAGTTGAGTTCTTAGTTGGTAGCCTTTGGTTGATCTTAAACTTTGATTGATAGCATTTGCCTCTATTGGCACTGATTATGAAGGCCTAGGGTTGGGCAGGGACATGTCATCTACCTTGAGGCTGATTGACCAGTGTTTTGAGAGATTATATCATGAATTTTTGTTTAGAGGCGCGGTCCTCCTGGGCACAGACCTTGAATTTGATTCTAATTAAGCTGAGATCCTCTGCACTCGAGTGAGAGGTGTGGTCCTCCAAGTCATAGGTTTGAGTATGATATATACGATGCTTGTACCCTGAGAATGATAATGGTTGAGTTAATTTACTACACTCGAATGTGAGGCGCTGTCCTCTTAGTCGCAGAGGCTAGAGTTTTACTCTATTTTTACTTCATAAAGAGGCCTTGGTACACTGTAATACAGTTCCGTTACTTTGCAACGCCCTTGTATGTCTGTTTTCCTATTGTTTTTGCCTATCAGGATTAAGAAGGGAGTCATGGTAGGGTTTTAGTTGAACTGTTTGTACTTACCGATGGTATGGGATGCTAGCTAGGTTTTGTGTGTTTACTTTCCTATACTTAACTAGTTTCGTGTACATTCCATTTTTTATATTGGGGGTGTACCAATATGATTAGTTGAGTGTTGATTTTAGTTAGAGCCCAGGTATGTTTACTTACTTCGATTTCAGGTTGTCTGGTGTTGAAACATGCTCGTACTTGTCCGCCATGCTCTAGTTTTACCTATTGAACCATGCTTATGTCTTGATGATAGTTTAGCATGCCGATTACTATTACTTTTCTACACTACCTGCAAGCTTTACTTCTTTATACTATCATTGGCCTATTTTACTTCCTCACCTTATTTACTTATATGTTATATTTATCCCGGTCGGCCTATGATTCCTATTGGGTACCTTGGTTAGCACTAATGATAAACTTCTATACCATTTTTGTGGTGTTGATACCAGTAGGGGTTATCGAAGACGCCGAGATCATGCGGAGTAGATTTAGCAGTTTGTGGAGATTACAGTGAGCTTTGCCGTTTGAGTTGATCATGATTTCCTTGATGATAGCCTACTTTATTTTGTTCCCAACAGGCACTGTGTAGTATGTACTTTTGTAGGAGTTATTTGTATATAATTTCTTTTGGATACTCTGTATAGTAGCTCCAGTTGCCATTGACTCAAGATTTTCGGGATATGGGTTGTATATTAGTTTCTTCTTCTTCTGCCTTTATTTATATTTCTTCTTATACTTTCTGCTATTGGCTTGGTTTGAGTGTCTATAGCCCATTGCGTGTGGCCTCGAGCTATAAGGTTAGACTTGTCTACTGGAGGGTTGTAGATGCCATCATGACCAGGATTTTTGGGTCGTGAAAACTACCCTAAGCAAGTAATAACTCAACATCCGCTTGTAAGTCTGGTCTCAATCCAGCTGCAAAGCATCAAAACTACTTAACCTCTACCGCCATAAAAGTAGTCCCATACCTCAAAAACTGCATGAGTCTAGCCTCATACTCAGGATGCATCATCAATCCGTACTGTAAATCAACAAAATGAGCTCTGATTTCCTCGTAAACACTTCGGGGAACATACTGATCCATGAAGTCATCCACAACTGACTCCAGGCCATAGGTGCGGACCTTGCTAGCCTGCTCTCTCTATGTAACCTCCACCAAGCCTTAGCCCGACCCTCTCAAAGATACCCAATGAAATCAACTACATATGTCTCTCTCAAGCCCAAAGTCAGCAGCCTCTCCTCAAACTCCGAATGAGTTCATAAGGATTCAGTCTGGAATTACCAGAAAACCTTGGGGGGCCCATATACATAAAATGACTTTTCATTTGCCGGTCCTCAGATGTCATAATTGAAACTGTAGGATAAGGATGGCTTGGCGGTACCTCTGTAATAGGTTATGGAGGAGGGACTGTGGCTGCCACTAATACTGGCTGAACCAAAGGAGATGGGGCACCCTGTACCAGTCCTTGGGCTGAAGTCTAAACCTCACCGGTTGTGTCCTACAAAACACAACAATCATACACTGCCACGTATCTCTAAGTACATCATCAGAATGCATCTGTATTTGTGGTAGAGGTAGATCTGAGGGTCTAGGCTCATTCTGCTCAACCCAGCCTTGCCCACAGGCTTTAGCTCTTCCCTGACCCCTAGTTGGAGCTCTGTGTGGAGGCGGGGGGCATCATCACCTCTAGGTGCTGAGCATGTACGGACCATCTGCGGAGGAATACAACTAAGATGAGTAATTAGGAAACCAGTGGAAACTTCACACAAAAGATTCAACAAAAAATATCCCTATAAAAGAGCCATATAGCCTCCCGAATATAGGATACATATGTCTATGTAATGATCTGCGTGACTCTAATAGACTCCTTCTCCCATAGCCAGGGACCCCTATCAACCTAGATATCTGATACCACTTTTTCATGACCCAAAAGTTGAGTTGTGAATGCGTCTATATCTCACTTATAGACAAGCCTAACTCTGGACCGTGACAAGTAGTGGTGGGCCAGTACCAAGAACCCATAAAAGAAGGGAGATGAAGAGGATAAATAAAAGTAGAATACAAAAACACACAATTGAACATAAATCCCTAGAACCCAGTATCGTGATTATAGAGCATCTATATACAGAAAGTACAAAATACAAACCACAATGGGGTAAAACCACAAAATAGCTATCCAAGATCTAACTAGGGTAACTGTGATACTAGAAGGAAAAATAATCAGCAAGGACACCAACTGCTCACCGAAATCTCCTGGAATCACACAAGCTATCTCACACGATTGCATCAACTTTATTGGCTCATATTTTGATCTACATCACAAAAAAATGTAGAAGTGTAGCACGAATACCAAAACAACGGGTACCCAGTAGGGCATCATAGGCCGACAGACAAAAAATAGCATAACCAGAGTAGAGAAAAATAAAAACAAATAGGGTAGTCGCACATATGTACAACAGGAATGGGGTAACTACAACAATAGCTATAAGTGTAGTGAAAGATCAACTATCAGTGTGTGCAGTACCAATTAACAAGTATGAAGGAATCTCACTATCATGGTATAACTCATAAAATTGGGCCACAAGCAACACATGAACAAAAGTGACATGTACCTGGAGCTCCAACGTAACCAACATAAGGAAGGACCAATAAGAGAATACCAAATCATCAACAAGCTTAGATAACAGCGTATACATTAGGTGTATAAATAGAAATTTTAAAAGATAGAAAGGAACAAACAAGGTTTACTAGATAAAAAACTCAGCTGGCACTCTATTCAACCATTAGGTACAATCAGTTAATCACGTAACCCAATAGGTTCTTCCCTTGTAAGTCCCGTAGGGTATAAATAAATGTGTAGGAATGCAATGTAAAAGGGTTCTAGAAAAGTAAATATGTGTCTGCATGCTCCCTCTATGGGGTATTCACGAATTAATAGGGATAGAGGACTCAAAACATATACCACCACTTCCCTGTATACCCCTCCCCGTGCTGCTCATCATGCCCTAAGCATAGTAACCCGGATCAACAGGGCCCATGGAGGCACTCAAACTCACGTACAAAACCTCTTAACAATACAAATAGTAATATAATCACTAGTATAGAAGTGAAAAGGCTTGGCTCAACCCGTATATCATATCTCAGTGGAAACTCAAGTCCAACCATATAGGAGAAAATCCAACTGTCACCGTGTGTCATTATCCTGAAGATCACTGTGATAGTGTTAAAATAACCTCAAATGGTGTGAGAAAATGACTCCATACTGCTTATGAGCATAGTCATGAAAGATATAAGTATGTATGGAATCTTTTTCAGTTATTATTCCATCAAAATAAAGTTACCTTTTAAAATGTTTAATGCATATTCACAACACAAAATCAACCAACACGATAAGCTAGTCTAAAGCTACTAACTGGATTCCATAGGATAGCCGTTAAAACCTAGTCATAAGGTACCTTCTCCTAGCTAAACTATTGTCCCAATCCACGGGAATCGCACCAAATATGCCACAACTTCTCCGAGGTCTTCCATTAATGGCTAAGTACACATTTTGATAACGCCGGGAAAAGTACCAAACGTGCTAGAACTATACTTCACGGTCTAGCCATGATTACCAAAGATAAGGACTCAATGGACACACCGATTAAAGATATAAAGTACCTAATCAATATCCAAATGAAGCAAACAAAAATATGGAGAATAGATTAGGATGCAATTGAAAGGCTTTGGGGACCTAATATGAAGGGACCCAAAGTTTGGGGACTTATTTGTCAACTTAGGTTACTTTTAGGCTAAGCGTAATAAATGAAACTTAGGCCACTATATATAGGAGATATTCAAAAGTGTAGTTAGTTTTGGCATATTTTGGATCATTTCATGAGTTTGTAGAAACAAACACATTTCATATCTCAGTGTAAGGCTAGTGATAGGTTCATTAGCTTGCTAACCTTTTGTTACATTATAATGTGATAATTATGATAGTGGATTAATATGGGTGTATCCTTAATTGATCGTGTCATTTTCCATTTCTTAATAAAGGATCAATTCTTCCATTTGTGGGTGTATCATTTGGTTGCTTGAGTTTGATTGAGTTGGAATTCAATTTACATGGATTTATGGATTTATGATTGAATTATACATATCTTATATCTTTCGTTTTACGCATTTTCATGTTCTTCATTTTTTGTTAAATTCACGGTCCATAATGCGGGCTGTACAATTTGATATCAGATCCTAGGCTAGTGGTTTATTTCACCAGATTACAATCCTAGGTTGTAAATTAAAAACCACAAAAAATTCGAAAGTTCAAAAAATTCCAATTTTTTTCTAATTTTAATTCGAGTGAAATTGTTTTTGTTTGTTGATTTGATTACTATGAATTGACCTTGTAGTAATTTTGGGTCACTTATCTCAAATTTGAATCAAATTAGTATTGATATGCCATATCTACCATTGTTGAAGGTTGAGCTCAAGTTGGGGTTGAAATTGTAATTAATTGAAGAAGGATTGAAGATTTAAAAAGGTTAAAATCATCAAGTTCAAGTTACAATGGTCTCCTAGTTCAAATTTTATTCAAATCGGAGAAGGATTTTGGTACTTGAAAATTTTGGTGTTCATTATCTTCATCTTTGAATTCCAAAAATTAAGCTTAATTTTGGAGTTGATTTGTTTAAATATGGAGTTTTTGAGTGTTGAGAAGTTGTTCATATATATTAATGAGATTAGGGTTTATATTTTGTAGAGATTGGTCGAGCTTTGATGAGATTCCAAAAATTTAAATTTTAAGTTCTTCATGTTCTTAGTTTCCAGATTTTGAAACTCAGTTTATGCTTAATTGAATTGAATTCTAGGCTTGAAAAGTTGTAAGAATTGTTTCTTATACTTATAAGAGTGTGGGACTTTAATTTGGTGTTACTTGTTTGAGGATTGAAAGTTTTTCAAATTTGAGTTCTCCATTAATGGAGTTCTTCAAAGGTTTAAGAAGAAGAAGCTGAAAGTGAATCTACAAATCCATTGAAGTTTGGGGATAAAAGTTGATAATCGTAATCTCCAAGCTATAAGGATCTTACATTTCAATTTTTATTCAAATCCGAGTTAGTTTGAGTGAGTTTGTATTTTAATGTTCTTAGTGTTCTTGTTGTTCTTGGTTGAAGATCATATATTGTTGATTGAACAACCTCCAAATTGTGTTTTTTGATCTAGATTTAACTTGCAAATGAATGGAAAAAGGTGTTTTAGATTAGGGTATTTTTGTGGAAAATGAAAAGGACCAAGGGGTATAAGAGGAATTACATCAAGGCAAGTTGTCCCATGCACGTCTCAGGCACACTGCCTAGGATGGCCGTCAAGCCTTCAACGCCCACCTCCACCACCCTCAAGGATGGTGGACCTCCCTTTGGACGACGGTCAAGTGGAACTCCAAGTTTGGAAACTGTTTGGGACAACAGTAAGGAAAGTAAGACGACGGTAAACTTTGGCTTCCGCCACCTATGACGGTGGTCCGCCCTTTGTAGACAACAGGCACTTTTACCTAGAGTTTGTACACTGTTTAACACGATGGAGGGAGCTTTGTTATGGTGGTACGCCCTTGCACATGATGGTCAGTAGTGATCAGAAAACAACTTCCAAAAGTGTTCTAAACATCGTGGTAACATCTCACTCTAATTCAATCCGAGACATCGTGGTAACATCGTCGTTTTATAGGTATATATGGAGTACCAATGTGGAGAAACCTCCAATGACCTTGCAAACTTTTTGTCAGAGATTGTAAGGCAACTCTCGAAGATGAATGGTAAGATCAGGGGTATAGAGGAAAGGTTGATATGGGTTGAAAGAGGCAACAATGTTAGTTCCTCACAAGAAGTTAAGAAGGATAAGGGTAAAGGAATCACAGGGCAATCAATGACTAATACCCCAAGACCACCACTAAAAGACAACCAAACAACCCTTACCCGAAGTCAAAGATTCCAATAATAACCTACATTTCAATCACCTAATACCCTAAGACATCCTTGTCCTACAACTCCACATCCAATTCCTAAGCCATTCCACCCTTCAAAAGAGCACTAGACTTTTGTGGATAACCAAAACCAAAATCAATATCCTCATAGATGTGTATCTATGGTGTCCTTATATGAGAAAAATATTGTAATTCAATACATATATCCAACACTCCTACCAAGATAGATCATTCCAAAACCCCTTATACGATGATGATACTAATGACTATAAGGTTTTGGGGAAAGGTGGTAGGGATGGCTATGAAGAGCCAAGGGATAATGAGAGACCTTATGAATTTGATCGAAATCAAAGTTATTGGATAAAAGAGGTCCATATGGGAATGATAGAGTAGATAGGTGGGACAATAGAGGAGACAGGATGTGAGAAGGCAGAGGAGATATGAATGATTTTGACTAGGGGTTGAACACTATCAAGATGGCCCTTCCAAGATTCAAGGGAAGTAATGACCTAGAAGAGTTCTTGCAATAGAGACTAAAAATTAAAAGGATATTTGTAACCAATAATGTATCAGATGAGTTGAAGTCCAAGTATGCAATCATTCAATTTGAGGGATATGCATCCACATGGTGGGAATCTAAGAGGCGAGGCCAAAGAACTCTATAATATGATGCTTTGCCTATTGGTAAGAGTTGGTTGCTATGATGGAAGTGAGATATTTTCCAACAAATTACTATAAAGAGCTCCTCAATAAGGTGTACATGGTTCGTCAAGCCTATAAGAATGTTGAAGAGTACTATAATGAGTTTGAGAATCTAAGGATGAAATCCATCCCTGAGGGACAATCTAAATGCACGGTGATGAGATTTGTAGCCAACTTAAGATATGAAGTTGGAAGGCCAATGAAGTTGAAAAGTTATGCTACACTTGAAGTGGCATTTCATGATTCCTTAAAAGTTGAAGAGGATTTGAGAGAAGAAAAAATATCCAAATCCAAGAGTGTTTCCATTCCCAAATAGGAAAGCAAAGAGGAAAGATAGAAATCATCAACTCTGTAAGAGTTCTCTAAGGGTAGCGGTAATTTAAATCAAACCAAGGGAAAAATAAAAGTGAAAGAAGAGTTTAAGCCCAATGGTACTTACCCTAAAACAAATCAACCTCATCTGCTGACTATCTAATGTTTTAGATGTTAAGGAAGGGGACATATTATTAGTAAGTTCCCCAACAAAAGAGAAATTGTAGAATATCATGATGGATATAGAATCGAGGATGATGGTGAATATTATGAAAATTCTAATAATGATGAAACTAATGTAGAGTCAAATAACAAAGCCTTAATTGATGAGGAAGACTTTGTAGAAGTAAGTAGTACTCTAGGAAATCTCTTAAGAAGGGAGATCCTCTCTGGTTGATGAAGAGAAATTAGAGGAGAATGTGAAGTTTTCTCTTGTGATGAGAAGGGTGATGAGTGCTATTTCTTAGGATGATAATGATCAAAGTGAAAACTTATTTCATGCTCGATGAAAGGTTCTTGACGAGGTATTCTCTTTGATTATTGATAGTGGGAGTTGCACTAATGTTGTGAGCTGGTCCATGGTTGATAAGTTTGGGCTTCCCACAACCAAGCACCTAAAACCCTTCAAAATCTAATGTCTCAATGACAGTAATAAGATAAAGGTTTTGAAGTAAGAGGTGATTAAATTTAGTATGGGTAAGTACCATGATGAAGTGGTTTGTGATGTGGTTCTGATGCTTTCTTGCCATGTTTTTCTTGGGAGACCTTGGCAATTAGATAGGGATGTGACATAACTTGTAAGAGAAAACAAGTACTCCTTTATGTTTGAGGGGTGAAAGTTTGTTCTTGCTCCTTTGTTTCCCTATCAAGTAAAAAAGAACTATGATATCATGAGGAGACTCCGAGAAGAGCAACAAGAGAAAATTGTTGAGGGAGAAAATAAAGAGTTATTGCTTGTGAAAATTGAGAAAGAGTTGGTTCCAAATCATGATATGATGGTGGGGAATTGAACCAATATGCCTTGTGAATACTTGATGATCACTAACCAGTAAACAAGCACTTTTCCTATTTCCTATTCTTTTATTTTACAGGGTAATAATGAATTGAATCCCAAAGGTGAATGCCAAGAGATTCGTTTCCAACGTAGGATAGAAAATCCAATGGGGCTCTTGTCTAAGGAGTTTCAACTTCAAGAAAATGAGGGGCCTCTATGCATGGAGAACCATGGGGCACTTTATGGTAACAAGTTCTCCAAGGAAGATGACCAAGACCAAAGAGATTCATCATGTGTAATTGAAGGTATAAAAGCTAAACTCAACATTCTTAATGAATTAAAAGAGAATGATCTTGTTTGTAATATGAGCAATACTTGGCCATGTTTTAGAAGAATCCTTGTCTTGTGATGTGATCCTATGCTTTATAGTGACCATGGTAGTACTTGGTTGCATAGTGGTCATGTCGATGTTACAAGTGCAGAAATATTAGTTAATCCTATAGATGACCGGATTGACTCTTCTAGAGTTGAATTTTCCCACCTACTATTAGTACTTACAACTTCGATGGGTCAATTTCCATGTGTCAATTTTAATGGGCCTTTGGTTAGTGTAGATAATGTTTCTTGTGATGGTTATAGCACACTAGTTGATCCTAATGATGACCGATTTCCTCTTTTCACAAGATCAATTTGCTTCCACTAGTGTCCATATTTTTGTTTTGAAAGGAAGCACATTATCTAATGAGAGTATGAGATCATGGATGAAATCAGTTTTTTTCTCTATTATTTATATGCTTATGATAACTCATTAATAAAAAATATTGTATTTTTTGTGTGACCATAAAGAACGGTGCTGATGTCTATGTTGGAAAGATCACACCTACTTACTTCCATATTTGACATCCTCGTGCTTAAGTGGCATGACCCCCAAATTATTTTTTGGGGGAGTCTTTTGGTTGTGGAATCCTCATGCCAGACTTATATGGGTAGGCAAGGTATTGAGGTGTTTTGAGTGTACTTACTAGTCGATGTTCCATTAGTTTTGTTGGTTACTTGTGAGGGTATACTCATTGGTTATTTGTGTTACCCCTTGGCATGTGCTTTTTCCAGGCATATACTTGTTGTTTCCAAAAGGGTATAGTATTGTAGGTTTTTCTTGATTTTCATAGGCCAATAAACTAGTAGTTTTACTATTTTGATCCGAAATCCATTATGAGCAATATATTTATACTTTGATGGGAACTCCTTTCGTTGGGGCTTGTGTTGACTGATCATCTCATGATGTGCCTAGGATCTTGTCTCCCTTGATTCTAGGGATGGTTCAGTTGACCATTGAGTATATCCTTTGTATCTCTTACTTTAGCGTTCCTTATGTTATTGAGAGTTCTAGATTAAGGTTTTTTTGGTGTGATATTTTTTGTGCTAATCCATACCTTAACCCTCATACTATGAGGATAGTTTGGTTGTATGTGGTCCTTTACCTTTTAGGTCATCTTTTGGATTCAAGGACGAATCCTCCAGAAGGGGAAGAGGATAACTCCTGGGAAAGCTCGAAGTAAAGACCTATACTTCATGTTCTAGCCACAATGACCCGAGCTAAAGACTTACCAGACGCACCAACTGAAGATGTAAAGTACGTAATCAAGAGAAAAAGGAAGAAAACAAGAGTATGGAGAATATCTTGGGATACAATTGGAAGGATTTGGAAGACTTTGGGGACCTAATATGAAGGTACCCAAAGTCTGGGGACTTACTTGTAGCCTTAGATCACTTTTAGGTCTAGGTATAATAAATGCAACTTAGGCCCACTATATATGAGAGGTCTTTAAAATGTGTAGTTAGTTTTGGCGTATTTTAGGTGATTTCATGTGTTTGTAGAGACAAACATATTTCATATCTTAGTGTAAGGTTAATGATAGCTTGATTAGCTTTCTAACCATTTGGTAGATTGTAGTGTGAGATTTATGAGAGTAGATTAAGGTGGGCGTATCATTGATTGCTCATGTAGTTTTTTGTTTCTTATTTAATTATCGAGTCTTCCATTTATTGGTGTATCATTTAGCATCTTGAGTTTGATTGAGTTGGAATTCAATTTACATGGATTTGTGATTGAATTTCGTATATCTTCTATCTTTTGTTTTTCATATTTTGTTTCTACATTTTGTGTTCTTCATTATGGTATGTAACGTAAGCCATGTCACACCCATACAGGAAAAGAAATAGAGCTATCATAGCTCAGTTCCATACAACTTACTCCTAGGCTGGCACTGGGCTAGGGCATGATATTATCACACAAGGAGGCTAACTACCTAACAAGGCCATATCCATCTAGGTACAATGTCATCACGTAAGGAAACTAACTATCCAGCATAGCCATACCCATATATCTATGGCCCAAAGGGGACACATATGCCATAATTACAAACAACTTCTTAGTAGAACACAAAATAATCTGCCTACCTAGATCGGCTCTAAAGCAACCAGCCTAAATGAGTTGATAGCTACTAGCTTAAATTAGGTGATAGCTAGTAAGCTCTAATCACTAGTATAACCCCCCAAACCTCACTAAATTCCAGAGACAGCTTATAAATAATACATACCAAAGGTGTTACTCCTCGACCACACTCACTATATTCCAGAGTCAGCGTATAAACACACGGGTAGGATGATATAGACCTAAGGTAAGTAGTTAACTAGAAGCCAACTAAGTAGGCCATAGGCCAAAGTAGTAAGTATATTAGGGACTGAGTTATCATCCCAGCCCCAATCTGGCACTTTACCATGCATATACTAAACTAATACCAGTCTGAAAAAGTATATCGTATCCTTCCTGGATTGTGCGATGTCCTAAAGAAGCGTACCCAACATATCCATAAATCACGTACGAAGCTCAAAATTGCACGAGGCTAGGAAAAACGTAACACATGTGTCAAGACGAGTAAAACAAAAACCATATTGCTATATAAATAGCGGGATAAAAATCCAAATTAAAAAAGGGTCCATAAACCCTAATAGCTCAGAATAAAGAAATATTTATATTAATTCATAGAGAACATCTCATACATCATATGGTAAAAAATAAGGCTCAAATTAACGGTTGAAATTGAAGATATAAGCCTAAAAAATTTATATAAAAAAGAAAACTTAATAAGTAAAGTGAAAACGAGGAATTACCTTATATAAAAAGGGGGGAACCACCTAATGTAGTTTCTACGGATCAAATTTGCTTAAAACCTCTCCAATATGATGATTCAGATACTTAAATTTGAGAGAATTTATGAAGAAAAGGGAAATTTTTGTCCAAAAAAAAAGAAGAAAAGGCATTTATCGAGACTTCTAGGAGGTTTTTTGCACTGCGTGATTGCGTCGTCTTAGTGCAATTGCACTAAAGGGATAAAGACGTACTTGGCACGATCATGTCCCACTATTGCAATCGCGTTGAGCAATCGTGTGTTGGGATTGAAAAAATTATCCAAAACCGGTATAAAATAAAAATGATGCATGTTTACAATTAATCATATATGAAATCTTTATGTAATCGATATTATGGACTCAATAGAATCAATGATAAGGGGATTTGGGACCATATACGCTGAGCAAGGCACAAGAATACTATAAATGTAAAAGAAGTAGGTTACAAACTGCCAGGGATCCAAACTATCAATCCCAGCAAGTCATACGTGGCTTTAGGCGGTTACAAGAACTCTGAAAATATAAAAAAGGGTCTCAAAACACGAAAATGAATCTGAGGGTCATTATCGTAGGACTTGAGACTAGTTAAGGAAAAACCTACAAGATCCTTACTTCTCAATAATAGTGCTATGGAGTGATCACCTAAAGGAACTAGAAGAGTTATAATATGTATCCAAAGCATATTAGACATGAGGTTAAAATAAAAAATGATAAAAATGGACAGAATGATTCCTGATAATACAATATGCTCTAAGTAATTAGGAAATATCCTAGCCTAAGAAGCATAATTACCTAATATAAAAAGTGTTTCCTTCATCCTATCAGGTTAACCTACATTTAATAAAGGTCATAAATTCATAGATCGAATAAGAGAAACAAAAATCCGATCCAAAAAATAGATGATTATGAAAGACATCAAAATTAAAGAAATTGGTTCTATATTGTGTTTTACATCATATCAAATAGTCTTGAACTTGCTGTTCTGATGAGGTTCGCAATGCTTGACACAGAGGTACCAAAAGGAGAAACCGCAAAGGTGTACTCTTGAGTAAATTAAAACTTGGGAAATAGTATAGTTTGAGATGCCAAGGAACATGAAAAGCTCAAAATAAACTACACAAAAGGGAAGCTTGAAAAGCATACAAAAAATAAAATTTCAAAAAGTTACTAAGAAATGTGAAAGAAATAGATGGACATTTCATTATACATTACAATCCCTAGAAAAGAGCTATACATTACATTCAAAATTTCTATGATGAATCTTCCTATTTTTATGTATTTATTTAGGGTCTAGTTTCTCTACTAGAAAGACCCTAAGATGAGAGTTAGAAAAATATCAGGGTACAATAGTCTTGGTTAAAGTTTTAGTAATGTGCACCTTAAGGGAAGTAATAATATTATGGTTTAGGAATTTTGTAGTTAGCATTGAATTATAGATAGAAGAAAAGTGTATATTTCCATAGTAAATTTTGGATTCAAATTTGAGTTATTAAAACTCCTATTATGGAAGTTACCATAATAGGCTAGAATTTTGATTCCTAAAAACTGATAATGTTTTGTAAAATGAGGGAATATCCAGTTTTCCAAAAGCTAACATTTTATGGGATGTGTTAAACTTCTGTAGCATCTGGTGAGATACCATGGGGGAATTTTCCGTAGTAGTGGTACAACTGGCGGCCAATGAGCTGCCACAACGATTATTGAACATATTTTTCAACACTTAAGTTATAATTTTGAGTATATTTCACATAAACTCAGTTGAGAAGAATTAGAATAATATAGAGTAATTTTTTCCAAGATTAAGGTAATTTTGTTTATTAAGATAATTCCCCCAACACTTATTGATTTTTGTGGCCATAAATATCCTTGGGGTTGTTCTTGAAGTAACCATGGTTAGAATCCTAGGTTGGAGATGATGTGGGTGAATGGAAAATTGTCTAAGATTGTTTTAATGTTTAGAAATATGTGACTAAAACATAGAATTATACCTTGAAAGATTGATTTTTGAAAGATTGATTTAGGAAGGAGTTAGATGGAATTATGGTAGAAAGTACTAAGTTAAGTCTTTAATTATGGTAAAGATTTAGAAATAATGGGGTTTAATTTCCTAAGGATTATTTTAATTTGTGAATGAAATATTGTGTTGTAGTGTAGCTAGAACTTGGGAAGAATGAAGCTTTGTAAAAAGGAAAAACTTTCATTCATAACTTATGAAGTCTTCATTCGACTACTTGAGGTAGGCTACAGTCTAATGATAGTTTAAACTCTTATTAGTAATATGTAAATCTTGATTGATGACTTGTGACTAGTCCTCAGATATAGTTTCATTGTATTTGATTGTTAACCTTGGTGGTTAAATTATTGATATGACTCATTGATTGATAATTAATATTGATTGAGTTGATGTCGAAAGTTGACTAAATTGATAAAAGAATTTTGAAATAAAAACAGTCTTAAAAAATAAGATTCTTGGCTTATTGAATATGGAAAGATGAAAGATATAAAAGTAAAAACATTAAATGTGCGATAAATATGCTAGGCCAATGAAAAATGATTTTATCTAGTAGTAGAAATGGCGGGACACGAAATGGTTCTGATCATTGTGAAGTGATTGTGGTATAATAAGAATAGTTTCGGATAGTAAATAAACCCCAGTATATCCCTGCCGATCATGAATAGTTGTCATAATCTAAAATTTGGTCGTGTCATCACCTGTCCTAACCTACCTAGATAGGTGAGTCTAACATCATGACAAGGGTGAATGTAGAAAGTAACGAGTCAGTTAGAAGAAGAGAAGGTATAATATAAAAATCCAACCTAATAAACCATCCAAAAATGTTGAGTCACTGGGTACAAGTCACTAATTAAAATGATACATGTCTTTTGATACAACAAAATTGTCACAATATCTCATATTTTTAATAAAATAAAATAAAATACATATGATAGGAAGAGTTCGCGGTGCCTGCGGGACTACGAGTAGCTACCATAGGATCTTTCTAATGTCAACCTTGCACTCAAATCTAAGTGAACGAAAATCAGTCTGCTTTGGAATCCGAACCTACACAAGTGTAGAAAAAAAGCAAGAGAATAAGTACAAAAAATAATACAATAGTTACTCAGCAAGTATCCTAAGATAGATATAAAACAAAGTGGTGATGAGCACCAAATACCCTAACACACTCCCTGGACCTCCGAAAACTCTACGACATGCAAATAAAAAATCATCTAGCAGAGTAATAAAATAATAATTGCAGATATAGGGTGTAGAGGGATATCACAATAACAATAGCAACAAGTAAGTTAGTAATCCAATTACATCAATCTTAAAACTAGTAAATTAGAACACTAAATGTAAGTATAACAGGAAAACTTAACAACAAGTATCAACATCATGGAATAAACTTGAATTTGAACTAAAATTAAATACCAATATATCACTCCTGACATGTCTAGGTGCATGCTTCCCTTCTCAAGTAAATATTCAATTTGTGGGAATCACCCAATCATCACACTACCAACTTATAGAAGAAGTCCTTTAATACCCCTATTCAGTTCCCAACACACAAGTCCATCCATGTAAGAAGAATACATCTGAGATACCAAGAAATGAACTCGCAGGAAGGATTTTAGAAAGCGTAGACCAAAGTAATAGTATCATTATATATTTATTACTGCCATAGGGTCATCACATTACCATCCAAGTGTAGGTATCCCTCGTTGAGTCAAGCCATGATTCATGGGAATCTCTTATTCACTATGCTAGCTTGTCTGATGAGTCCTTTACATCTCTATCTGTTCCCAACACACAAGTCCATCCGCCGTAAGAAGGATACATCCTGCATATTGAATAATGGACTCAGAATTTGGGTTCAGAATGAATAGACCAAGGTAAAGAATAACTACACAAAAATCATAGCCAATCTGCATGTCTCAACTCATCGTCAATATCTTTTCTTAATTTGTTTCTAAGGAACCAGGAGGTTTTTCTCATTTTAGCTTCACCGGGATATAGTAAAATTTACCTTATTAGGGCCATGTAAATTGTGAAATAACCTCACCAAAATTGGTCAAATAATCCATGTCAAGTAAAATCAATCAAATATGTATTCACTCATGTATGTCAATCAGTGAATGACAAACGCAATGCAACGCAATGTCAAAATGCATGATGCATGTACACACCTGCTTCTAATAACTAGATAGTTAGGACCTAAGGGGGATAGCTAAGAC
>JBDJHY010487727.1:0-17308 GCA_039654485.1 Withania somnifera | reverse complement strand
AGTAGACACCAATTCCTCCTTCTTGTTCTTCACAACCGCCATTCCTCCCCTCTTAGGAACGCACTGAACTGGGCTTACCCACGTGCTATCTGATATTGTATAGATGATGTCGGCATCTAGCCATTTGATTACCTCTTTCCAAACCACTTCCTTCTTCGGGGGATTAAGTCGGTGCTGCTGTTGCACCTTCGGGGTATACTCCTCTTCCTTCAATATTTTATGCATGCAAAAAGCCAGAGTAATACCTTAAATGTTAGATAATTGCCATGCTATCGCCTGTTTCCTCCTCCTTAGTACCCTCATTACTTCCTTCACTTGTGCTTCTGATAATTCAACTGCAAGTATAACTAGCAACGTATTATTATCACCCAAGAAGGCATATTTTAAGTTGCCGGGCAAGGCCTTCAACTCCAAGGTAGGAGCCTTCTTGATAGATAATGGGATAGCTAGTCCCAAAGATCTCTATAGTGCTTCGTATCTTTTGCGGTGGGTTAGCATATTAGCAGAGTTTAATTCCTGGACCATTTTGATAGCTTCCATATCCTCTTCATCATTTGTACCTATGATGGCCCTCGCTAGAGGATCACTGCTGAAAGGAATTGCTAACTTTTGCTCCGATTTATAAGCTGTCACTGTCGATAATTCTTCATATAATGGGGGTAATTTATTGGATTTGTAAACATCAAAATCTTCCACTTTATCATGAGCCCACATAGTTAAGCATCCGGCAGCCACATCGATTAGTGCTCGCCCTGTAGCCAAAAATGGATGCCCAAAATAAATGGCTCAAAATCCAATACCATAAAATCAACGACCCCACCTGTACCAGCATATCTTTTACTATGTCCAGTGGCCTGACTACCAATCTGTCTGCTAATTGAAGAATCATCGTGGTTGTATTTAGAGTTCCCAAATCCATCTTCTTAAAATAACATGTTGGTATAAGATTGATGGTAGCACCCAAATCACATAACCCACGAACAGTCAAATTTTGCCTAATAGTCATCTGGATAGTAAAGCTACCCGAATCTTTCTGCTTTGTCGGCAACCTATTTTGGATGTACGAGGTGCACTCTTGCATGAGAGCCACAGTTACATGCTCAATAAGCCGATACTTTCTTGCCAATATATCCTTCACATACTTGGAATATTTTGGGATACCTTGAAATATATCAATTTGGGGCAAGTTGATATGGACTTTCCCCAAAAGTTCCTTAAATTTCAGAAAACCTTCATCATCCTTCTTCTATCTCAACCTCTGCAGATTGGTCGTTGGGTGTCGATGCTAGGATCAGGCCCCTTAGCATTATCTATACTTGTCTTGTAACGAGTTCATGTGTCGGCGTTCACCTGTTTTGGGTTAGGCTCAGTGTCGCTGGGTAGCCCACCTTGAGGCCTTGTTTTCTGGGACACTGTTAACTGCCCTAGTTTCCTTTCCAGCTGCTGTGTAGCCAGTTTTTGATTTTTTACGTCAGCTTCTAGTCTTGCTAATCTCTCACTGTCACGTGTCTGCTCCTCTAAAAATTTTTTAAGCAACTCTTTCGTCTTATTATTGGACTACACGTTCGATGGCTGATGCTGAAGATTAGGCTGCTGATTTCTATAATTTATGGAAGTCTGCTGTTGGGTCTGATTCTGATTTCCACCACATGAGAATTTGGGGTGGTTCCTCCAATTTGCATTATATGAGTTTCCATAAAACTGCTGCCCTTGACCGCGCTGCACATTCCCAACAAAGTTCACCAAATCGGGGTTGGCACATATACATCAGATGTATGGTCATCACCCCTGCATGTTTCGCACCAACATTGAGCCTGTGATTTGACTGCGTTGACTACAACCTACTGTTGTTGCTTCCCAAATGCTTGTGAAAACATATTCTGCAGTGATGATATTTGTGCTGATAAAGCAGTAACCGTATCTAGTTCCATGACACCTGCAGTATTTTTCTTCGCAATCGATCGTGACATATCACCATTCCAGTCAGGATTGCCTATAGTAATCCTATTAAGAAAGGTATACATCACATCATATGTACGCTCCAAAGCATTTCCCCCGGCTGCTGAATCTAGCAATATTTTGGAATTGGGTTCCAATGCATCTATAAACGTATGTAACAATACCTCGTTGGACTGTTGATGGTGTGGGCAGTTTCGCAGCAAGGTTTTAAATCTCTCCTATGCTTGATATAAGTTTTCTCTAGAATTTTTCTGAAAGCTAAGGATTTCACTCTTTAGCCTTGCAGTCTTCCCAGATGGAAAGAAATGAATCAGGAACTTTTTTTTCTAAATCCTCCCAAGTATAAATAGAGTTAGGTGGCTCTACAGCTAACCATCTCTTGGATTCCCCCAATAATGAGAAGGGAAACAATGTGAGTCTCACATAATCCTCTGCCTAGTAGGATTACGCCCCTTAAACTTGGATTTTGAGTGCTCTAAAGAACCCTCGGGCTCTCTTCTATACTTTGATCCGATTTGGACACCTCAACTATGTTATTGCCTGACCATCTATCTGTGTCCTAAGTGGATCTTGTAGGACGCCTACCTTACCAAACTAGGCAAGGGGTGGCTATGTAGTTGTTAGTTCTCCAATTCGAGTCATAGTGGTCAAAGGGGAGTACTGGTGTGGCTCAATATCATAAAGCTCCCCCTAATCATAGTATTCAGGCTTTAGCTCATCCCCTTAACATCTATGCTCTCCTGTGGATGTGGCTGACTATGTTTAGCCTGCACTCTTGAGTTCTCAAGGCGAACATAAACCTTGATCAGTGTTTTGGTAGGCATGGTAGCTACTGGAGAGCATGTTAGTTATATGTAAGTGTTATGTCAAAACGCACACACAAGTGTACGCGATCGTACAAGTAATATAGTGGCTCTTGCGAGTCGGATTGTCGAACCCACAGGGACTTATATTATCGATTGGTTTACCAAAGAGTTAACTAGTGATTTATGATTACGGTACAATTTACAAATATAGAAGATTGTATTAATTAATGTAAACTAAAGTGCAACTAATTTGGAAATAATTATATAAAAACACAAGTAGATGAATTCAAGATTTAGAATGATTCTAGGGCTATGGCATTACTCACACACACATGTAGGAGCTTTCCTTAGGTAAAGGTATTTGTTTGTCGATTGTTGAGTTAGGGGTTAATATTATAACTAAACAATTAAAATCAGTATCTCACATGTACAAATATCACACGTAGGCTACTCAGACTTTACAAATGGATAAATAATGCCTGCTTTGGCAGCTCATGGTGGAGTACTCTCTGAAGGATTCGCTCTATTATTGCGAGGGGCCCTTTTTTCTTTTATAAGGAAAGATATTGTAGTTGGGTACAAAATTATGATGCACAAATCATAGGCTACTCAGACTTCACCCGTAATAGTTCTCACATAGTGTTGGGAGGTTGGCGGGACAAAATAATACTTAAGGTGCATGAGTTCATAATGCCTGCAGCCTCAGAGGGTAAAAAGTTACTCGGGCTAACAATAATGCGGTTTAGCACAACAATCAGTAATCAATCACACAGAACTAATTTTATAATACTTCATCCTAGTTCACAACCCTAATCTATGTCTATCCACAAAAACTAACAATTAAACCTAAACTAATGTTAATACAACACCACCATCACTACACCTACACAAATTCAGTGTAACTCCATAGAATAGCAATATAAAACTCACACTTTTTCCTGAGTTCATAATTGTCATAAAATAACCCAATTCCATAGCAACATTATTAGTACTCAAAGTGGCATCCTAATTTGAAAAATGGCGAAATAAAAAATGTGAAAACTTACCAAAGAAAGAGCAACAACCATCACTATACTATGGGGACCAATTAGTGAAGTAACTAAGTGAAATATGCAAAAAAACTCAGCCCAGTATGTATTGCTTAGTGATAGATTGTTGAATGAAGTTGGGGAGTGGGTGATCGTGTCTGATGAGGAAGTTGGTGTAACGGTTGTGTGAGTAATAGAAGGAGTAATTTTAGTCGTTTTTAGAATTGGGTCCTATTAAATTTGGGGTAAAAGCCTTTTAATCGATCTAGTGTAAAGGATATAGGGAAAAATCGAGGGTCGATCGGGTTGGGGCTGCTTTAAGATTAAGTCACTTAAATTGACCCAGACCAATTTTTATGGTCCACGGTGACGGACCATAGAGTGGTTATGACCCATAATAGACTTACATAGTTTAGGAATTAACTTACTTAGGAGGGGTTATTATGGTTGGGTTTTATGGATCGTGAAATAGGTCCACAATTCGTAAATCCAGTCGTAATAACTCCCTTAACAAACTTCTAGACCATTACTACAACAGGTTTTGAAGACTATCAAAGCCTTTGATGGCCCGTCATCTGGTCTGTGAAAACCTGTTGTTAGCACTTTTCTACAATTTTGGTCCAATTTCTTACCCTGCAAAAATTGAACACCCCATGACACTCTAAAACTAATTTTACAAGTTTTACATATACAATTTCAGGTTGCCTCCCAAGTAGCACCTAATTTAACATCGCGACATGGCGTGGATTATCTTTATTACTCCTACTTTATCAAGATAAATTATTTCAACTGTTTTGACTTCTTCACCAGCTCCCAAATAGTGCTTCACACGATGCCCATTCACTTTGAATTGATTGCCTTCATTCTATTCTAATTCAATGGCCCCATGTGAGAATATATGTTCCACTATGAATGATCCACCCACCTAAACTTCAATTTATCAGAAAATAAACAAAGTATAGAATTGAATAACAATACCATGTCGCATGGGCTGAACTCTCTCTTTTCTATATTTTGGTCATGGAATAGCTTCATCTTTTCCTTGTATAGTGCTACACTCTCATAAGCTGCTAGACAGAACTAATCCATCTCATTAAGTTGATCAAGCCTCAAGTTAGAGGCCTCATTCCAGTCCAAATTAAGCTTCTTCAAAGCCCATAAGTCCATATGATCAAGTTCAACCGGTAAGTGACATGCTTTACCATACACAAGATGATACAGAGACATGCCTATTGGGATTTTGTATGCAATACGGTACTCCCATAGAGCATCATCAAGCTTCCTTGACCAATCAGTTTGGCTTGTCACAATCTTGGATAGGATGCTCTTGATCTCTCGGTTAGGTACCTCACTTTCCTTATTGTTTGAGGATGATAAGATGTTTCCACCTTATGTTTTACACCATACTTATCTAGAAAAGAACTGAACAATGGATCACAAAAATGCGACCCACCATCATATATGATTGCTCTTAGGGTACAAAAACGGGTGAAGATATTCTTCTTGGGGAAAGTTGTGACACTCTTAACTTTATTGTTTGGAAGCATAACTGGCTCTACAAACTTTGAAACATAATCCACATCAACTAGAATATAATTCATCCTATATGAATTCACAAACGTCCCCATGAAATCAATGCCTCACACATCAAACTATTCTACCTCAAGGATAAGATTTGGAGGCATCTCTTATCTTTTGGATACAACCCTGAATCTTTGACATCGGTCACAGACTCTTGAAAACCCATATACATATTTTTGAATGGTGGCCCAATAATAACCATATTGCAAAATCTTCTGTGTTATCCACATGCCACCTTTATGTCTCCCCACAAGGGATGAATGACAAGCCTCAAGTATGTTCATCATCCAACTTCAGGAACACACCGTTGAATTATATTATTAGCTCATATGTGAAATAATTAAGGTGCATCCCAATAGTATCTCTTCACATCATATAAGAAATTCCTCCTCTAATGGTAACTCAAAACATCGGGCATCAAATCACTTCCTAAAAAATTGGAAAAATCAACAAACTATGGTATAACATCATATGAAGCAACCAAGAATTGCTCATCTGGGAATGTGTTATCAATGTCTAACTCCTCTTCAACCTTTTTCTCTTCCTCCAATCTGGAAAGATGATAATCCACTTTCTTATCAAATCCCTTACAGTCATTTACTTCAAAATTGAACTCTTGCTATAGCAAAATCCATCTAATCAGCATGTGCTTAGCATCCTTCTCAACATTAGGTACCTCTATGTGGAGTGAATAGTGTGGACTATGACCTTGGTACTTAGCAAATAAGATTGAAATTTCTCAAAAGCAAATACCACAAGCAAGAGATCTTGTTCCGTAACAGTGTATTATTTTTAGCCAAATTAAGTGTCTTGCTAGCATAATATATAAGATGAAACATCTTCTAGCGGTGTTAACCCAATACTTCCCTAAGATCCAAAACACTAGCATCAAACATAACCTCAAACGACTGAATCCAATCTATAACTACAATAATAGGTGCATTCACCAGCTTCTCCTTCAGGCGTTCGAAGGATTTTAGAAATGCACCGTCAAAATTACACTTCACCTCTTTCTCAAGAAATTTTCACAAAGGTTGTGTAATCTTTGAGAAGTCCTTGATGAATCTTCTGTAGAAACGGGCATGACCCAAAAAGTCTAAATACTCTTCACAGAAACCGTTGGGGGAAATTTAGCTATTACCTTCATATGTTCTTTATCCACCTCAATGCCTTTTGTTAAAATTTTGTGCCCCAAGATCTATTCCCTCACTAACTATGAAGTAGCACTTCTCCCAATTAAGCATTAGATTTGTTTCTTCACACCCCCTTAGAACTTAATCTAGATGCTTCAAACACGAATCAAATGAATCATACACCATAGAGAAATCATCCATGAAAACCTCAATCGTATCCTCGACCATATCACTAAAAATAAACATCATACATCTCTGAAATATAGTCGAAGAATTACACAATCCAAAAGACATATGACAGAATGCGAAATTTCCATATGAGCAAGTGAAAGCAGTTTTATGTTGGTCACCCAGATCTATTTATATTTGATTATATCCCGAGTAACCATCAAGAAAACAGTACCATCCTCTGCCTGCAAGTCTGTTCAGCATCTGATCTATAAATGGCAAAGGAAAATGGTCTTTATGCATCTATTCATTAAGCTTCTTATAATCCAATCATATCCTCTAGCCTATGATTGGCCACATCAGAACCAACTAATTTTTATCATTTAGAACCACAATGATTCCACCCATCTTGGCACACACTGAACCGGGCTCACCCATTTACTATCATTGATTAGGTATACAAATTATACATCAAGACACTTTATTGTCTCCTTCTTAACCACCTCTTTAATAGGTGGATTAAGCCTACTTTAATACTCGATGCTAGGAATGCAATTTGATTCTAAATGTAACTTAATAGTACAAACACTGAGAGAAATCCTTATGATGTCTTGGTCCATCCAATAGTCCGCTTAAATCTCCTCAAAATAGATAGCAAAGACTTAACCCAAGGCTTTAACAAGTCAATAGAAATAATGACCGACAAAGTGTTCCTGACTTCCAAGAAAGCATACTTCAAGTGTAGACGAAGAGCCTTTATTCAAGACTAGTGGTTCTCCAATAGATAATTTATTAGGGGGAGCTGTTCTATTACTCATATAGAGATCCAACTTCTTTAGTGGGGAATAATAACTCCCCATACCATGTAGTTCTTGCACAACCTCATCAAACTCATCAATCCCACTATCACTGAAATTCATTATTGTAGTAGACAAAAAAAACACTCCTCAACAATTATATCATCATCAATAAAGAAAGTGTCAATGTCAGAGATAACACTGATATCTCTAAGTTCCTTCATAGATTTGCATACATTGAAACTCACTTCTTCATCAGTTAATATGAATTTTATCTCTTCTCTCTCTATGTCAAAAAGTGCCCTTCTAGTGGCCAAAAATGGTATCCCCAAGATGCTGGGCACCTCAAAGCCAACTTTAAAATACTGTATCATAAAATCATCAGTAAATATAAAGATTTCCACTTTCACTTGCAGATCATACAGAATACCAGCCGGCTTCTTCACCGTGCGATCTTTCATTAACAACTGTATATTCGTGAGTTTAAGGGATCCCAAGCCCAACTGTCTGAAAACTTCCTACGACATCAAATTAATACTAGATCCCAGATCACATAGAGCCTTATCAAAGTTAAATACTCTAATAGTGAAAGAAATGATGAACGCTCTAGGATCTTCCTTTTTCTGCACTAGAGAACTCATAGTAATTGCACTATAGTGGTGCAAATTATCAGCAGGCTCAAAACTCACAGTCCTCTTTTTGGTGACCAAATCTTTCATATATCTTGCATACCCTAACATCTTCCTCAGGGCCTCAACTAATGGAATATTCATAGAAAACTCCTTCAACATACTCATAAATTTCTATAATTTTCCATCTTCCACATTCTTCTTTTAGGTGCAGTGGTGAAAGGCTGGAGGAGGCCTCAGAATTAGTGTCACATGATTTGAAACCTTCTTATCCTTTCCCTTCTCTTCGTTTGTCTCATCAGCAGCTCTTAGAGACTTTGATCTCCACTTATCTTCTCCTCAGCATTTACTAATTCCTCGGTCACTTTATTTTGATTAGTAGTCTCTTCTTTAGCACTAATATCTCCTTGATTTTCATCAAGCATTGTTGGGTCTATAGTATCTTTCCCACTTATAATAGTGATATCTAGACAATGACCATCATTCCTTGGGTTAGGGACTGTATCAATAGGTAATAAACCTTTCTGCTCTAATTTCTTAATGGTTGTGGTGTGAGAATCGACTAACTGTGTCATAGCCGACATATTATTCCACATTTTATTAATGCCTTGGTCAAATAGTTCCACTTTCTTCAACGTCTTTTCAATCATCTTCTCTATCCTCAAAGGTTCGCCTGATGCCTGCTCTCTACCCTTTAGGGACACATATAGACCTATGTCCTTGCGATAATTATCTCTCCTAAAATCATCCTTGTAGAAATCTTCCTTTATGTAGTCAACTCTTTCTCTATACAAGTTCTGACTTTTGCTTACATCTATCTTGATAACCCCCTGTTCGATTCACAAACTTAGTGTCCTTATCCACATAAGTGAAATGGTCCTCCTGTCTAAGAATTCTAACCCTTGAGGCCATAAAACTTTCTACATAGGTTGTGCATTAGATCCCATTAAGTGTTTTCCCATTAGTTTTATTTGCATTTTCAAATGAGCCATATCCTCGTCTCGCTCCTCTTCTCTTTTCCTTTACAATACAGATATATCATAATAAGTATGACCAGTTGCAACCTCAGAATCTCTAGTGGACAAGACCTATTAGTCTTTTTCATAACATCCAATAATCAGCTTACCACAGCATAGTTGAGACCTGTCATTGAGGCACCTGTCATTGAGGCTCCAACAATATTGTCTGCCAAATACCTGTTTAAAGAGTTTAGAGAATGGTAGAAACTTTTTTATAAGATGATATCAGTGAGTCCATGATTTGGGCACTGCTTCAACTTCTTTATAACCCTCAACTAGGCCTCATGCAATGCTTCTCCTAGTGACAGCTTGAGATTGATAATCTCATCCCTTAATTGTAGGATCTTAGATAGTAGAAAGAATCTAGCAAGAAAGGCTTCCATCAACTCATCCTAAGTGTGAATAGGCTCAGGCAATTCGTTTAACTATATGGTTACCTCTCCCATTAAGGAAAAGGGAGACAACCTTAGCTTGATAGATTCTTAAGACACTCGTGGCAAATTAAAAGAAGAATAGATCCTAGTGAAGTTCAGCAGATGTTGATTTGGATCCTTTTTCGGCATAACAGTAAACAATCCTCTAGTTTTTAGCAGTTGCATCATAGTACTTGTGGTATTGAACTTAGAGTTACCCCCAAGAGGAGGCACTACTATAGCTCTAGTAAACGAAAATACACTAATCTGAGGTTCCCTGAATAGACCAGCTGGTCTGATAGGAATTATGAGATACGATCGAGGAACATGAATTCAATCTAACCTTGGGGTTTCTCCAGCATCAACTTGAAAAGTTGCCTCATCTTTAGCCTTATCATGAGCATCATTTTGATGGTAGCAGTCAATTCATAAGTTGGTTTAGGTCAATAGGGCGTAATTGGTTGTTTGGTAAACTCTAATAGTGTTGACCCACTGTGCTCGAGAAAAACAAAATATAACTAAAAAATAAAATTAGTAAATAATAATTAAAAGTTGGAATTAGTCTAATAGACTATTTCAAAGACATATCCCCAGGAAACGGCACCAACATTTAATGCACCCAAACTTATACCTCAATTAAGAAGCATAAAGTGGTCGCTGACAAATACAGAACCCAACAAAGGTTGGGGTCGATCTCACAAGGAATATGATAGAGAACACGTCTATTATAAGTTAAGTTAATTTAGAGTTGCTACTTTTAAGTGGGAATTAAAAATAGTAAATAAATTTTTAGTCATGTTGATTTTGTTTTTATAAGTTAACAATGGTTTTTGAAATATTGTGGTTGTGATCCCATGATTTCATAAATTCCTAAGCCAATCGTACTAGTAATTTATTCTAGTGCTCAACATGCAGAGTCTGACTAGTTAATTATACCTAAATGCCTTTCTACCTTATTAAGTGTACATCACTTATCACCTCTCAATCTCAAAGTATTTTCCATACTAACCCTAGTCTTGGATTCCATGTAGACTATTTCAGTTATGGCTCAAGACCTAAGATGGAGACAAAACCCAAAATCTCTGATGATGTTTCTTTTCCTGTTTCTTACCTCTGTTTCATGCATGTAAGCCTTAAGGTAGGTTTTAACTTGTGAAATCATTAAAAAGCAATCAATACTTAAAAATAATCAATACATGCATGTACACCAGTTTAGAATTACTAAGTACTTAATTTAGGTTGTTAATTTATAATGGTTCTCATAACCCTAGTTGTGGGTGTTTTAGCTACTCATGGTCATGGTAATATAATCAAGAATTTGCATTAAATTCAGAAGAATAATACTTACAATCACAAGATAGTAAACAGGAGAATGATGGGAATTAATGGAATAAAATCTTGCAATAATACCAAGAGAATTCAAGGACAAAGTGTAAAGTATCTCAAAGTACTCTCAGTATACTGAATAATCTACTAAAAATTTGAAATCTAATCACAACAACTAAATAGAGTATTTATAGAAGTAAAGGAAACCTATCCTAGTTTTCCTGTTCAAACTAGGTTGGCAGAGGTTTATGGTCCATTATTATGCTCAAAGGTCCGTCAAACACTGTCCAGTCATCATATTCAAAAATACTTCTGACGCTTTACAATCCGTCATCAGGGATTACGAACTATAACACTGGTCGTTAAACTAACAGCCTTCAAAATCCATGCCTTTATACATAACTTCTATGCCTCCTCTCATGGTCCGTCAAAGGCTCATACGATTCATAAAAGGACCCATCAAACCTCAACCTTGACTTGGCCCAAAAACTTGTATAGATTCCTATAGTCCCTATTATGGGTCATAAAGTGGTTTCACGGTCGGTTACTCGGCCCGTCAAAACCTGAAAGTTTCTAGACTTTTCCATTTCCGCATCAAAATAATCAAATAACCTCCAAGGCCTGTTTCCCTACAAATTAGACAAAACAACATCATATATACTAAAATATACTTAAGAGCAACATAAAGATCTCATGTTTTAAGCTTCAAAAGAGTCATAAATTACCGGTACATCAATCATCGATTATGAAGCATCAAAACAATGTTCAGACACATAACAAATCTATTGATTGGCTTTGATTGCATATTTTTTTTACAGGTTTAGAGATGACTTAAAACAAATTTGTAAAGAAATTCTATTCCTGATATAGAAGATTGTTACTCTTTTTTTCAACAGGAGGCAGTGTGTCAAACTACCTTTAACTCATCCAATCATAAAGCTTTTGTATTAGTCACCAATAACCGACCCAACTATCTAAAGGCTGAAAAATAGTCTTGATAAGTCATCTCACAAGTGCATCCACTTCCAGAAAATTGGTCATACGAATAATAAATGTTTGAGCTGGTGGGTTATTTAGTGGGATCATGACTGCTTAAAGAAGAATAAAAAAGGGTCTTCTACTGCAGTTGTGATTGCAACAAAAAGTGAAGATGCAATCACTAGATAAGCCTCGACATTGGTAAGGTTTTAAATATTTCTACATATGTTTCGCATAGTACATGGATAATTGATTCTAGGCCAAAGATCACATGACATTTTATTTTAGGCAACTCTCATCACTTAAATCTTCCAACCAAAAGTTTGTTTCCATTGCTAATGTTGCTTCAACCCTAGTCACTGGGGAAGGCTATTTGACCCTAATTGATATCTTAAATTTGGATTTTTTTCTAGTTGTTCCTGCTTTAGACTATAATATTTTATCTGTTTCCCAAATAACAACTGCCTTATCTTCTATTGTAATTTTCTGACCTAACTTTTGTGTGTTTAAGGACATCAAAATCAGGAAGACAGTTTGTCGTGGTATTAGGCGAGAGAAGCTATATTACCTAGACTTGGAGTCACAGAGCATTGAAAATCTTCAACTTGCTTTGATTGTAGGAGATGAAAAGCAAAAAAAGGAAACAAAAATTTAGTTATGACATCATCATTCGGGGAATTCTTTATTTGGATATCTTAAAATATTATTTTCTAGTTTATTTCAACAATTTGATGTGTCTTGTTTTCAGTGTGATGTTTCTAAACTTACGAAATGTCACTGAACTTCATTTCTATTACAACTGAATAAAAGTCTATTTCTTTTATGATTATTCATTCTGATGTTCAGGGTCTATCTAAAGTTCCTACTTTGGGTATTGATGATTGTACTAGGATGACATGGTTGTGCATGATGGAATCCAAAGTAAAGTGAATTTATTATTTCAAAAGTTTCATAAATTAATCAAAACTCAGCACAGAACAAAGATTCAACTTCTTCACAATGATAATGGTGGAGAATATTAAAGTATTGAAATTTTTTAAAAAAACGTGGAAGACCAGGGGATAATTCATCAAACTACTTTTCCCAATATATCCCAACAAAATGGAGTAGCAGAATGAAAAAATCAGCATTTACTTGAGGTTGTTGAGAACTGCTAATTAATGTCCACATGCCATTATCTTTTTGGGGAGAAACACTCACTTCTAAAGGTTATTTGAAATCGAGTTCCTTCAAGTACCCTTGATTTCAAAATACCGTTCCAAGCACTCATTGAAGCAGTGGTTTCCCCACTAGCTCCCAATTTACCCCTTACGTTTTTGGCAATGTAGTATTTGTCCATCTCCATAAACATCAATGCACACAGTTAACTTCTCAAGCATTACTATTTATCTTTGTTGGGTATGCGACATATCATAAAGGCTATAGGTGTTACCATCCTCCAATACATCAACTATTTTTCACAATGGATGTCACTTTCAAAGAAAATACCATGTACTTTTATGAGCTTCAATTTCAGAGGAAGTACCAAAAGGAAATTCAATCTCTCAACTACAGTGAAAATGATGACTAGGATATTGTCAACTTGGATTCAAGTGGTGATGACACACAAGCTGATCAAAACCAGCAAATGGGTGAAATGGGTCAAAGTGGTGATAGCACACAAACTGATCAAAATCAGGAAATGTGTGAATTAAATGGAAGTGGTGATGAACACCTAATACCCAAAGAAAGAAGTATATCTCCATCTCAGCAAGAAATTAAAGGTCTTAAGAATATGATCCCAGCCCGATCTAATATACCACACCAATATCTTACTAAAGATGTTCATAAGACATACAAGAGAAAATTATTGCGACATCACACTAGAGGTATCCCTAAACTCACATATAAACCTGAATTATCTAGTAAAGTCAAGTATCTTATGAGTCATTATGTTTCTAACCATAGGTTATCAGAATCAAATGTCTTTCATGAATCAATTATCTGATGTATCTATTCCTAATAGTTTGCAGGAAGCCTTATTTGATCAAAGATGGAAAACAACTATGAATGAAGATATGAAATCTCTATAGAACGAAGAGATGAAATCTCTATAGAAAAATGAAACATGGGATTTATTGACCTTTCACTAGGGAAGAAACCAGTTGGATGTCGATGGATTTACATTGTCGAATACAATACTAATGGCAATATTGAATTCTTTAAAGTAGTATTAGTAGCAAAAGGATACATTCAAACCTATACGGTCGACTATATAGAAACATTTGCACCTGTAGCCAAGATTAACATAGTGCGAGTCTTCTTCTCTCTAGTAATAAATATAGATTGGCCACTACAACAATTTGATGTGAAAATGCCTTTTTACATGGAGAATTGAATGAAGAAGTCTACATAGATCTACCACTGGGATGTATTATCCCATACAAAAGGTTTGTAGACCGAACAAATCACTGTATGGGCTGAAACAATCTGCGAGATCTTGGTTTGAACGATTTACAAAAGCCATGAAAGTCTTTGGATATCAGCAAAGCAGCTCAGCCATACTTTGTTTATGAAGAAACAACAAGGGAAGATCATTGTCCTTATCATTTATATAGATCACATGCTAGTCACAGGAGATGACTCAGAGGAAAAAAATCTTCAAAAGTAGTTGTCCAAGAAATTTGAAATAAAAGATCTAGGTAATTTAAAATATATTCTTAGGATAAAAGAGTCACCATCAAATAAAGGAATTTTTTTATCATTAAGGAAATATGTCCTAGGTTTACTACAAGAAACAGGAATGCCAGCATGTCAATTAATTGATACACCTGTTGAAGAAGGCTTGAAATTATGTATTAAGAGTGATCAGGTTCCAATTGACAAGGGGAGATACCAGTGACTTATTGGCAAGTTAATGTATTTAGCTCATACTAGACCAGATCTTGCATATGCATTAAGCATAGTCAGTCAGTTCATGCATAATCTAGGAGAACAACACATGAATGTAGTTATACATATTTTGAGGTATCTAAAGTCTGCGCTAGGAAAAGAAAATTTGTTCTCAACAAATTTAGTGGAACAAACCACAGATGTGTACATTGATGCTGATTAGGCTGGAGACAGAGATAATATGTGATCCACTTCAAGGTACTTTACCTTTGTAGGAGGCAGTCTAGTCACATGGAGGAGCAAGAAGCAAAATATTATAGCTCGCTCAAGTGAAGAAGCCGAACTCGGAGTAATGGCGCTTGAAATTTGTGAAGGATTATGGCTAAAGTTTCTCCTAGAAAATTTGGGGTATTCACCAAAGAAAGTAACCCAACTATAGTGTGATAATAAGCCAACTCGTGACATGGCTTTTAATCCTGTTCACCATGATCGAACAAAACATATTGAGGTCGACATATTCTTTATCAAAGAAAAATTGGAGGACAAGATTTTGGAACTACTAGAAATCCTATAGAAGATCAATTGGTTGACATCCTTACCAAGGTTGTATCAAAGAGAGTATTCTTGAAGTTTTGAACAAGTTGTGCATATGTGAAATCTATGCACCAATTTAAGAAGAAGTGTTGAATTACCGTGATATTAGCTATGATTCTAGAAGTAATTTTCTAGATGATCTTTTCTATTTTAGGAATGCATGATTCTAGGAGTAATTTTCTAAATGGTCTGTTTTCTTTTAGGAATGCATTGATGTAATCGTGTCAAGAGATTAGCTATAATAGAAATAATTTATTGTAATTATAGAATGAAAATCCTATAAATAAAGGTTGTGTAAACGTCATACAATGAATGAAAAAATCATTTCATTGTCTGAAGAATATAAGGATAACCTAGCATCCAAAATACATAAAACATACATGGGTGTATTATAATTTTGGACCTTTTTCTTCGGAAATTTGGTAACTAATATGAAAAAATTAATCAAGAACAATAAAGATTAAATAAATGTAGTCAAATAAAGAATGTGAAGTAATTAAGCTACTTCTTATACAGATTTACCGTGGTATTTCTCTTCTTTTTTGACAATTTTATTCTTGATTAACTCAAAATTTGACACTAAAAAAATGAAATTGAACTTATTTAATTTGCCTATTACCTTCAAATTCTAGATCCACATATAACTCATACTTACATTTACTATTATTTTATAAGTGATAACTATGAGCTTTTAACCTCATCCTTATTATAATTTAACTACATCTTTAATTTATTTATTTTACTCAAAATTACCGTTAAGCTTCTCAAACTTCACCAAAATCATCCCTTTATTAGGTTTTCAGTTAGATATATACCAACACTGCTTCACAAGACTTAATTAGCTAGGGTGAACAATGGGGTTGACATTAGTCAAAAACTCTGATAAGTATTGTTATTTTAGTTTTTAATTGCTTAGTGATCCAACCTTTAATTCCTTGCACAGTGCACCCTACATACAACAAAAGCTTTAATATAGCGCATTTCCTTTTAAAAAGATCTTCGGCTAACTTATTTATTTGACATAAATATTGTAAATATTTAAAATTAATGAAGTAAATGTGAGCGCATCAATATTGTAAATACTTATAATAATTAAAGAAGGAAAATTTCATTAAACTTAACATGACAGAAGGCTAAGTTCCTTCAAGAAAGTATAAGCAAGGACCTTAAATATGGTTCAGTTCTGATTTACTGTGGTCCAAATAGTAAGTGCTTTTCTTCTTCAAACAAATCATGCTTTGACCATTTATATATGTCCTTTCATTTTCTTCATCAAAGGATACAAGTGATAAAACTTTTGACCATAAAAATCAAATCATATGGTCCTCAACCCTGTATTGTATGTTATTTTTCTTACTGCTCTTTCACTGCGTTTACCCCCCCCCCCCCCTCCCTCCCCGGGTTTTAAAAATGAGGTATAGTGCCAATTGAGAAATGGAGAGAAACAAAATTCGAACAAAGTTCCTTTTATATAGATAATTTGTAGCTCATTGGATAGAAAAAGGACGATTGGTGTGCTTGAGTATAGAAGCACTTCTTTTAGCTCTTAAAGAATTGAGAAAAGAGTTTTTACTTGTGTTGTTGTCGTTGTTTTGCTTCAAATTTGATTAATTTTTTGGATCAATTTTTTTTTCATTTTCTGATATTATTTTTCAAGTGAATTTAATCTAAAACTATCGATCAAATGGACACATTACGAACATGTATGATTGATGATTTTTAGTGTTTGGGCATTGAAACATACAAGAAATACTCTCCTTTTTCCCCTCATTTCTAATTACTTTTGAAAGTACAGTAAGTGTCTGTGATCTGTTCCATTATTCCATATGTTGACTTCATTGAAGTTCCACAAATTCTATTGTCGGTATTGCACAATAGTAACATAGGAGAAATTAATCCGAACTTTAAGCAATAGTGATAAAATTAAATTCTTTAATAAAATACAATTTTCTGGTAAGCTCGAAACTTTATTAATCTAATGTTTCTTCTGTTTCCAATATATATTT
>JBDJHY010487619.1:0-17309 GCA_039654485.1 Withania somnifera | reverse complement strand
CACTCAATTACTTGGTTTTGATTGCAACCTAGGGTCGGAGTGGATTCTTAACGACACTTCGACGGACAACAAACAAGGAACGTACTTGAAACAAGAATAAACTACGAGATTAAAAGAGAAAAACTTAAAAGTAGTACGAAGAAATACGGACACAAGAACTAGTTTACAACTATGTAGGATGAATACTAAGTGTAAACTAGTTGTGGAATCAAGAAATGATGATCAAGAATGAAATCAAAGATTGGAAATTGAGTTCAGTTGAATTGGGGTGTTACCAAGGTGTTTTGAACTTAATTAAGGGTTGTTTTGGGTCAGTGGTGACTGCTGTCTAAGGGCTTAGGCTGCCGTCTTCAACAGTCTTCAATTCAAACACAGCTCTTTGACCGCCGTCAGGAGGACGGACCGCTGTGTGAGAGGTCGGTGGGGAATGGCGATGGGCACGTAACCGCCGTCCTAGGTAGTGATGTGTGTGAGATTCTGGATTTGACGATTTTTTACTTGGGTACACTTGGTCCTTTGCCCCTTTAACTAAAATACCTCAAGCCCAAACACTTTTTCGAATCACCTACACCTTTTTCAGATTAAACATCAACAATTGGAACCAAGAACACTATGAATTCTTTAAAAACTCGAATCACCCAAATCAATCCGGAATTGGATGAAACTTGTTTTCTAGGTCCTTAATGACTTGTAGGATGCAATTTCGGAAGTTCAAACAATAAATTCGCAAGTTGATGAAAGAAGTTCGGATCAAATGTACTTTCTGGGCTTCTTCTTCGAAGAGAACACTAAGAACACTCTTCAAAATTATAAAATCCAAACTCTATCAAATCAACTCAAAATTCAACCAAGCTTTAACCATAGCTTCCTCTTGGTGGGGAACACAATCCACAACTTTTCAAGTTTGTGGCACTCCCAAATCAAAGACCCACTTCTCAAGCTTTAAAGCTTTAATAACCAACAACGGTAACTTACTCAAATCAACTCGGATTAGCTTGAAACTTGGGAATTAGACTCAATGAAGTATGGAGAGCATGTTTTTAATACTCAAACCTCAAAACAAATACAAAAATCTGGATAAAATTTTTCAGCTGTCACCCTTTTTTTTTGACTTAATGGATATCAAATCCCAAGACGAATTTCGTAGGAACAAAATTTAATGCGGCTCTGATACCAGATGATGTGAAAACGACTACGAGGCGGAATTGATGACCAAAAGAAGAAGAATAACAAGGAAAATAAAGGATAGATAACGAGACACAATGGTAGGAAATCCTACTAGAATCTTAAGGTGTATCAAACCAAAGGACCCGTTAGATTAATCCCGGCCGAGCACCACGCTCTTACGATGACCTCAAGGGAGCTGAAGCCCATAGAAACCAAGGTATCTACACGATTAGCAACCACCAGTTTACCAAAAGCTTAAAACTCAACAATGGAGTTTTACAATCAAATATTCATCAAAGTCTAAAATCAAAATAAAACATACTCAAGCTATCTATAGTACTAGACTAGTTATTACACAATTAGCCTTCATGGGCTTTTAATTAACTAAGAAAAGGCTGAAATGCGGAATAACCCAAGTGAGGCAGTCGCCATTGGGGAGGGCGGTCTACGGTCCCTCTATTGCCCACCGCCGTCTCCACCAGTGAGGGGTGGAGCCTTGGGCCTTTGACCGGGCGGTCCAACTAGGCCAAATTCGACATTCTGGAGCGATGGAACGTCAGAATTTCGATCAGACACCGATCATCAAAAACCCACCCAAGCTCCAAATTGAACTCCGTCTGAACTGAATTTCCGCAAAATAGTTCAAAATCAAAATGAACACCCCGAGACATGAACAAAAGGTCCAACTAGACCAAATTCGGCATTCCGGAGCTAATGGAATTGGCGGAATGCGGTTCCGAACGCGTTTACTAAGGATTCATTCTCAAATTCCACTATTTCAAGGTTATGCCTTTAAAACAGAAAAACTGAGATAACTAGCTATAGAACTGCCAGGAACCAAACTAACGGTCCCAGCAAGTAATAAATGACTTGGGGCAACTAACAGAAAGCTCTAAACACCGAAAAAACTAAAAGACAAGTAAATGCCCACGCGGTCATTACAGATTATTTCCTACTTAGTTATTAGTATGTGATTTTAAAAGAAACAAACCAAAATTGGGTTCTTAAAAGTAATATTTCTATTAGGAACAGAATGCATTTAAAAAGAAATATAGTTATTAAAAAAGGACATTTTTGATCCATTAAGTAATAACAGGAGCATTTTAGACTTAATTATTAGTGGTAGGGGCATTTAGATCAAACTGTTTTTTTTTTGTCCAATTTCACATAGTTTAAGGGCATTTTTGACCCTTCTGCGAATATAAAATATAAAATAAAAAGTAACCATGCATAAGAAGAAGAAAAAAGAAAAATAATGGCACATTTCCTGATTTATTTTTTTTCATTCTTCTATGCTATTGACTGTATTAAGCAGTTTAAGTGTCAATTTTCTCCCTGACTGCTCTATTCCTTTCATTACAGATTGGTTGTTCTGGTCACATTCTTGACCAGTTTGTCGGTATTATGTCGCACCTGTGTACCTTGGTTTCTTAGGCTAATGATAGGCCTATCCTCACGGGTAACTTTGCAGCTATTGGAATTTAACATCCTTTATGTCAGTTGATTTTATGTTTGACTGTGATTTACTGAATCTTTGCAGACTAATGAACTTTATCAACTTGCATCTGTGGCTTTCTGCTTGCTCGTTGCTTGGGTTTGTCTCCTTTTCATATCTCTGAATAGAAAATGCATGGTTCTAACCTTCTTAACATCTTAGTATCTCCTGCGAATGGCCTACTTGTGGATTAAATGTACTATTGCATCTCAGTGTAGTGATAAACTGGGATTGAGTCTTGAGCTGGGTTCTTTTGCTGCTGGAGTGATGATATCAACAACCGATCTGGCTCAACATACACTTGAACAGGTTTGGCATCTTGTACATTTCATCAGCATTTTGTTGTTCTTCATATCTCTCTCGTTGCATTAGTGAACTGTCTTTCAAGGCAAAGATTCTCAATTGGCTCCTACCCTGTCAAAATTTGAAGATTATCTAAATGGAATAAGTATAATAGTTGATGAAATTTTAGTTTTCAGAGAAGGTAAGTTTAACAGATTCAAAGATTAGTAGATTTAATAAATCTAGACAGTAATAGATAGAAGAGAATTATTCCAACTACATTGGGATTAGGCCAGTTTCTCGAGAAATGGTAAATGTATTATAATGTGGCACCAATGAGGTGCTGCCAAAATACTTGCAACATACCAACAGTATATCCTTCCTATTCTTAAAGGGATTCTATGAGTTCTATCACTGGTTCAACTTCATTTACAAAATGGAAAAGGGACAAAACTGCTTCTGACCTATTGAATTTGGTTAAAAGGTGCTTCCATTAACGTATTGGACCTGAAATACTCCCATCTTTATCTTATGGTTCAAGTATACCTTGAATAATTAAAAGGCCTAAATATGCTCCTCACACTAATGTCGCAAGCAATGTTGGGGTATATTTGGACCATTTCAATTGTTTAGGGGCATGCTTGGAAGCTAATGTTGAAGTTAGGTCAAATCTGTTACATATGAAGCTAATAATTCGGACCGTGCTTGACTCTTTTCTCTAAATTAATTTTCCAATTACAATGTTCTTATTGTTCTTTATTGTTGTTTCCTTTGTTAATATTCTTCTCTAACATCTAATCGTTAAGGTTAGGTCAAACTAACCGCACATGCAAGTGCACATGATCAGATAAGTAGTATAGTGGCTCTTACGAGTCGGTTATCAAACCCAAGTGACTTGAGGTTTAGTAAAATGTCCAATTTATGCCCTATTGCGATTTTATGCAAATATCTAAGTAGTCAAATAAGTGTTTGGTTAGGGAAATATTTTAATACCCATAAAAGCTAGAATTAAATGTGATTAAGTTTTATCAATATTAGGAGATATTCCGGAGTCACAACATCATTCACAATCAGGCATAACATCATCATCGTCTTGACAAACTTTACTTGTCTAATTGTTGACTTCGGGGTTTATGTTATGATTAGGAAATGATCATCCTCTAACCTTCTATTCAAACTAGCTTCACAACTACATCGTTGAGTGAGGATGTGAGTATTTATTTCAAATGCATTAACGTTATCTTTCCGTTTGTAACCGAATGAGGAAAACTAGGTATGTTGCTATTCTAACCATAAATCAACTCCTAGTTTGTTCAAGAGATGATCTCACTTCCTATGTTTTTCATCCTATCCTTCCATTTCCTTGGTCAGTTCCCTTTGTGATTACATATTTATTCCAATGTTGGTTGGACACTCAAATACTAAGCATAACAACATAGGAACAGTTTTATGAGAAGCAAACTTGTCAATTCAAAACAATATTATACAATCATGTGCTAGCCACAACTCCAGCACAAAGGTTTAACCACTCATGTTCGACTTTAAACTTACAATCGTGTTACTATTCGTGCAAATTAAACGAAGGAAAAGAGTAGAGAGTAAAAACCTAATGAATTCTCTTGCTCCTTGTGCTTCTCCGCAAAAATGATGCGTAACCCCTGTGAAAAATGTCTTTAGGGTATTTATAGAAGCATCGTAAAATTACCCAAAACTCCCTCAAACAAGTCTTCATTATCAAAAAAAGTCTCCTGAAGGCATAAGGTGTACGACATGGAGCCCAATGCATCACACCCAACTATGCGGCGCGGAGGCCATTGCCCAAGCAATCCAGCAACCTTTTCCAGCCTTTTCCACCTGGATGTGCGGTGCGGAGGTCACTTCTGGTGGCTTAGCTGCACAGTGCGGAGGCTCATTCAGCGTCTGATTGTCCTTTTAGATCACATATCAAACTCGTCGCATAGTTCTTCCATCGTTTTGGTTCAATTCCAACCACCGTTTTTCGTGCAACATGCTAATCACATATTTTAGTGCACCTATACCACCATATTATGAAGCACATATACACATTTCTTCTCAAACTTAGCTAAACTATGGGTGAAATGCGGTGCTTGGGTGTATAAATACGCCCAAGATCACCGTCCCACACTTAAAGCCTTGTTCGTCCTCAAAGAATTCATTCTAGTACACTTTTCAAGCCTTAACAACATTAATTGAACTCAACTAGCCACATTTAGAAATGCTAAGGATGCGTTCATTAACAGAAAATTATTTTCGATTTTCCATCTCTAATTTTTAATTTTTTTTAATTCCAAGAAAATTATTAAAAATTCAGAAAATGCGTTCAAAAGCACACAATTTTCTAGTTTAGAATAATGGAAAATTGAAGCATGTTTTAATGGAAAATTTTGGAAAAGTAGTTTTAGAAGTTTTTGAAATTTAATGTAATTTTGGAAAATCGGATTTTCCATTTTTCTTGGAAAAAAATGGATTTTGAACATGTTTTCTATATTTCTAATTTTCTTAGAATACTTTTCTAGAAAAGTGGAATAATTTTCTGTTAATGAACGCACCCTAAAAATTTAATTATGATCTATAATCCTTTTAGTTAAGCATGCTTTTGTAACTCAAAGGCACCTTCTAATGAAACCACACAACCTCAAAAAGTAGTGACTTGTCATGTGAAATTAAGGCCAACCTGCTTGCACGCTGGGTTTTAATTCAGTAGTTCACCAAGTTCTGACCAATTTGTCACGTTTATGTAAATGCCCCAAATCTCACATTACACAATTAGTGTAGGGGACATATTTAACAAGAAATACACTCACGCTCCAAAGATGTTTTCAAAACACACAACATACCATAAGCTTGTCCGCTGTGTATTACTCAAACAAGTAAGGCATCAATTGATAGGATTAAAAGGACTTTTTATGGTTGTAGTGTCGGCTATGGGCCAGGTAGGGACTACTTGGCTAATAGTGACTACTAGCCCTATGTACTTACACTTTAACACACTATACTTCTTATTTTTGACAATCATTTTTCCTTACATCACCCAATCATTTTACAGTACTCCATACCTCCCTACACAGACAAAAAACCTTTACTCCCTTTTATACAATAATGTGCAACCCCCCTCTTTTTGTTTTAATAATTCTGATTCATTCTCTATCGACAGCGTCTGCTCCACACGGGCACACACATGTCACTCTCTTCTCATCCCATTTACCATCTTTAGTTATGTTCCTCCCTTCCTTAGCAAATAAGTGTCAACAAAGTGCATTAGGGCCTATTTGGGTCAAATTAACATTAGGCCTTGTGAACAAAAGGGAATTTGGCTACATAATGAGGTTTTTCAAAGAAATGGGCTTAAAGGAACAAGAGGGCTTACTGTGGATACTGCAAGTGTAGGACAAATACGGTCAAGAGAACTAAGCTTACAAAGAAATGCCTTGATCACACACTACCAATCAAACACCAAATCTAATTCTTTCACACCCATGGGCAAGTTCAAGATGTCTAACATGTTAAAAACATAACAAGTGCTCACCAAACATGGCACAATGTTTTTTGACAAAAATCCTTTACTCCCTTTTATACAATAATGTGCAATCCCTTTCTTTCTCTCTCTTTTTCTTATTATGATTCATTCTCTATCGACACATGGGCACACACATGTCACTCTCTTCTCATCACGTTTACCATCTTCCATTATGTTCCTCCTTTTCTTAGCACTTAAGTGTCAACAAAGTGTATTTGGGCCTAGTTGGGTCAAATTAACATGAGGCCACATGAAAAAAAGGGAATTTGGCTTCATAATGTGGGTTTTTCAAAGAAAGAGACTTAAAAGACACAAGAGGGCTTACTATGGATACAACAAAGGAAGGAATAAATGAAGTAAAAGAACTAGGCGTACAAAGATATGTCTTGATCATGTCCTATAAATCAAACACCAAGTCTTATTCTTTCATACACATGGTTATAGCCTAAATACCTACTCGCAAGTTTATCCCAAATTTGATCAATGAAGGGGATCAGGTAGTGATCTTTGCCCCCCGCGACCATATGTGTTGGGATTAACTCATTCTTCTCATTAGTGATTACTTTCATGCCCCCCTTTTTAAGGATGCAGTGAACTGAACTAACTCACTTGCTGTCAGAGATAGGGTAGATGATTCCTACATCAAGCCACTTAATCACTTCCTTCCACACTCTCTCTTTCATCACTAGATTGGTCTTGTTCATTTTGTGCATACAGAAGGCAGGATTGATTTTATGAATATCTGGCATTTGCCAGCTGATAGTTTTCTTCCTCCTTTTGAGCACTACCAAGGCCTCTCTCACTTGTACATCAAACAACCCTGCAGAGAATAACGGGTAAGGTATCACCTTCTCCCTAAGAATGCATACTTGAGCTGTGGAGGTGTAATGTCTTCAATTCCAATTTAAGAGCTTCTTCACTAGACGACTTGGGGAGAGGGCCCAAGAGGTCTATTTAGAGGCTCAAATCCTCCCGTGAGAATGAAGATGCTTGCCACATCCAGGATTTGAATCATCTCATGATCTTCAGCATCCCCCAAAATGTCATGACCCACTAATGCTCTCTCCAGATGTGATAAGCAGGAGTTATGACTCAATGTCAATCACAGTAATAGCGGACAACTCATAAATTGCTGGCAATTTCATGGCTTTGTACACATTAAAAACCTCTACCTTGTCATGAGCTCTCATTGTTAGCTGTCGTGAAGCTACATCTATCGATGCACACCCAGTGGCTAAAAAGGGTTATCGCAGAATAAATGGAACTTCCAGGTCTAGATCAAAGTCTAGAATTATAAAATCCACCGGAAATATAACGAGATCCCACTTGTACCAATACATCTTCAACTATCCCATCAGATCTTGCTAAGGAACGATCCGCCAATTGCAAAAACGACTGTAGTGGGCCTGGGACTGCCCAACCCCATCTTCTTGGACATGGATGTGGGCATTAAATTTATGTTAGCGCCAAGGTCGTAGAAGCCACGAGCATTAACAGACTCCCCTTTTGATATGAATAGTGAATTTGCTCGGATCCTTCAACTTTGTTGGCAGTCTGTTCTGAATTCTTGAAGTGCACTGCGGCATATTCTGTTAGCCTGCTCTTGTTCGCCACTATGTCCTTGACCTACTTTGCATACTTTGGAATTCCCTGCAACCAGGAAGGTTAATGTGCACCTGTTTCGATAAATATATGAATTTGTTAAAACATGCTTCTTCTTTCTGCTTTTTCAGTCTTTGTAGGAATGGGGGAGGTGGTTTCACACTTACCACCACATTTCCACACTTTGTATCTTTTGTGGGTGTCGCCTGCTCATCCGCAACTACCAAAACCTTTTAGGCTGTTGTCTTTAGAACTAACTACTCCTACTGCATGCCACTCCAAGTTGTTACTGCATGTTCTTGTCTAGGATTTGGGGCTGTATCACTAGCAAACCTCCTTGAGCTCTGGTATTCTGTGCTCCTTTCAACTGACCATTTGTTTCTCCAAGTTCTGAGTGGCAAGATGCTGTTTTTTTTATGTTTGCAGCCATTTTGGCTTGTTCAACCATTATCTTCTTGAGCATCTCCTCAATGTTGCTATTACTAGACTGGACATTAGTCTGATTGCCTTGAAACTGCTGCTGAAAATATGGCCTTGTCCTTGTTTTCTGTACTGATTCTGATTTTTTGTTTTGCCCTTGGTTACCTCCGCATGAGAAGTTAGGATGATGTTTCCAATTAGGGTTGTAGGTGTTTGCATAATTCTGATCTTCACCCCCTCTCTGTGCATTTCCCACAAAATTTACAGAATCTGGATTTTCCTCACAGAGTTCGGTCGAGTGGTCACTTCCCCCACAAATCTCACACTAGGATTGAGTCTGTTGTACTGCATTAACCAAGGCTTGCTGCTGACCAAACTCAAATTGCTGAAGTGGGTGTTCATCTGATTAGGAATATATATGCAGCTAGGGCAGTTAAATCATCAACCTCTAATTCACCTGCAACTTTCTTTACCACTCTCTTGGAGGTGTCATCATTACACTTCGGGTTGCCTTGTGAAATATGATTTAGGAGAGTGTACAACTCTATCATAAGTCTTTTCTAATGTCTGGCCCCCTGTTGCAGAATCCAGTTATATCTTGGTGATTGGCTCAAGACCTTCAAAAAAATATGCACCAAAACCTCATTGGTTTGATGGTGATGTGGACAATCTCTGAGAAGTGGCTTTGAATCTTTCCCAAGCCTGGTACAAGTTTTCACCTTCTTTCTGTCTAAAACTCAGAATCTCGCTTCTAAACTTTGCTGTCTTTATAGATGGAAAGAAACGAATCAGGAACTTCCTTGCGAGGTCATCCTATATGGTGATGGAGTTTGGTGGTTCTGCTTTCAACCACCTCTTTGCTTCCCCAACAGAGAGAATGGGAAAAACGCGAGTCTCACATGGTCTGGGGAGAGATGTCTGCAGGAATATAGGTGTCACTCATCTCCTGGAAATTCTGAATATGCTGCTGTGTATCCTCAAGTGGGAGACCGGTGAACTAGTTTGCATGGTCCAATAATTGTTCGCGAATTTTTTTATAATAAATTAGGTAGGTCGCTAGTACAGTTCCCTATTCTATTTTCTATTATTATATAATAAAAACTATAAGAAAAAATGGAAAGATTTGCATGTTTATGCACCGAGAACGATCGTCGGTAGGAAAGCTCTATTATGCACCAACGACGGCCCTTGCTGGCTGGTGTGTAGTAGTTGCACCATATTCTCGAATCTACCTTATGTTTTAGGTCTGGTAATGAAGGTAACATTAATGGTGAGTGGGATTGCCACTTTGTGTACTGTCCTAGTCGCCATTTCTACTAGAACAATCTCTTCCTGTTGAACCGATTGGATTCATTGGATTGGATAGAGAAGTGCAGCCTTCTTTCTCTGCTGATGAAAATGCCGTTCAGGTTCAGGGTGCGGCTCAACCATGAGCCAACTCCCTATTCCCTTCCCATTGTGGAAACAGTATTACACCTGCAAAAGAAACAACTGAAACAACTAAGATCAAGTTGTCAACACTTGCACAATAAAACAATAAAAACCAAAGTTACTAATTCTTAAGTCTCCGGCTACGATGCCAAAAATTTATTGCGAACTAACTGCATATGCAAGTGCACATGATCGTACAAATAGTATAATGCCTCTTTCAAGCCGGTTATCAAACCCAATGGACTTGAGGTTTAGTAAAATGTCCAATTTACACCCTAATATGATTTTATGCAAATGTGTAATTAATCCAATAAGTGTTTGGTTTTGGAATACTTTAATTACCTATGAAGTAAATGTGATTACATGTTATCAATATAAGGAGATTTTCCGGGGTCAAGGCGTCATTCACAATCATGCATAACATCGTAATCGTCTTGACAAACTTTACTTCTCTAATTGTTGATATCGGGGTTTATATTATTATTTTGGTCATCCTCTATGATACGGCCCGAGATTTGGGAGGACTCGATACGTATTATGAAACAAAAATGCAGAAATAAAGGGATATGTGAATTCTTCCAATTTGGGAGAAATCGAAGAATCCGGGTTTAATTTACCAACAAATGAAATTATTGATTCACCACAATATTAACAACTCGATGATTGATTAAGAAACAAAGTTGAAAAGCGATTAGAAGATACACCCACTCGCTCTCGAAAACGCTCGACGTTCGATACAACCTGATGCCTTTGAACTATAATTATCTACCTACAATGTCTAATCGCTAATTACAAGCTAAGACTAGGAAGCCAAAGGCTTTTACAAAGAAATGTATTCTTCCTAATGATCAAAGACCTAAATAATTTGAAAGACCCTCTATTTATAGAGGTCTAAGTTTCATTATTACACTTGGGCCCAAAAAGTCTCACAATGTCAAATTGCCCCCTTACTTTTGGGCCTCTTCAAATTAAGCTTCGATTGTCTTTCAAAGCTTTCCAAGCTATTTTTCACCTTCGGTTTTGCCTTCTTTGGCTCTCGATCGTTTCCTTTAGTGCGTCTATCAATTTCATGGCTTGGATAATCGTGACTAGACTATGAAATATAAGTCTAGCACGATTGGTGCTTTTTCGGGCGTTATCATCCTTCCATTCTTGAAAATGATTCGTCCTCGAACTCAAAAGATGACCTACAAGGTAAAGGACAACATACAACCAAACCTTCCTTGTAGTATAAGGGTTAACCCAAACTCAAGCATCATCATGCAAATACTCTTAACCCGCCAAGGAGAAGTACCAAAGTAAGGAATGTAATGGAAGCAATCAAATGTTAGCCAACGTAACTCTAGGTCAAAGGATATAAATCTCAAGGCCTATCATGAGATAATCGGCTAACGCATACTCCAAAGAGGGAAGAGTCCCTTCAAGCAAAAGCATATTGCTTACAACGGATGCTGGGGTCAAATTGGTAAAAGAACCATTCCGTTAGAGCTTTCATATCAAGAATGAACAAAAATGTACCTCTATGGTCCATGTGCCAACTAGGGCCATAAGCAAGCATCAAGAGGTACCTCAAGTATATGATACTTCTATAATCAAAAGGAGAAGGTTACCACAAGTTTTGGAACACTTTAGGACCTCTTTTCAATGTGGCTTGACCGTCGTTTGAGTGGGCGGACTGCCGTCTAAGGGTGCCCTGCGCCGTTTGTGGCAGAAAACTTGAGCTTGGCAGCAGGTGGCTGCCGTCCTTCACAGCCCTCTGCCGTCTTGGGCAGTTTGCCAGGGGCTTGTGCGGAAATCCCTCCTTTTGTGTAATTTCTTTTGTACCCTTGTGTCTTGTATTTTTCCTCCAATTTAGGCTGATCCCAAACACCTTTTGTCACCAATTTCAAACCAAAAATGGATCAAACAACCAACAATTGAAGAACAACAATCAGCCATAAGAACTTCAACCAAGAACACCAAGAACACTAAAATTCCGGAATTGTTCAAATCACTTTGGAATTGAACGAAACTTGAAACCTAGGGTCCTTATAGCATATAAAACACAATTATGAAGTCCCAAACACGAAATATAAACTTTGAATCAAGATGAACGGATCAAATGTACCGGATCTTCATCTTTTTCACATGAAGAAGTGAAGAACACTCATGAACTTGTAGAAGATTACAAAACCCAACTATCATCAAAAAGACTCCGATTCACTTCAAATTTGAACCACGAACTCTATTCGATATAGAGAACAATCCCCAACACTTTTAAGTCTTAATATGTAGCCACAATCAAACCCACTTGTTCTTCAACTTCAAGTTTGAGAACACTATGAATGTTCATCCTCCAAAAAGTGAACCTATAGAAAATCAACTCCAAACTTCACCAAAATTAATTCCCAAGCTCCTTGAACTATGATAAATACTTCTATTAAATTTTGGAAGCATAAATAACAACAAATCAAGGCGTATTTGAGCTTAAATTTTTGGTTTTCGGTATGAACACCCCCGAAAAATGAATTTCACCAATTCAGCTCCAAATCCTCCCAAAATTGATTCCCATACTCCTCCAAGTATATGAAATGATTCTATCAACTTTTGGAGCCTGAAAACCAACCAAATCAATAATATTTTGAGTACCAAAATCTGGACACTAAGATCATGAAGAACTTAGAATTCAAATTTTTAAAAACTCACCAAATCTTCACAAACTCTACCAAATTTAAACCCTAAGCTCCTTGATATATAAGAACAACTTCTCAATACCCCGAAACTTTGGATATTAACAAATCAACTCCAAATCGAGCTTGAAAATTCATATTTAAGAAGATGAAGATAAAGAACTCCAAAATTTGCAATTACCTCAATTCTTTTCTGATTCAAACGAAATTCAAACTAGACGATCTTTACAACTTGTAATTGATGAATTTCAACTTTTAAATCTTCAAATCCTTTTCAATTGATCCCAATTTCAAATAACATTCAATCCCAACATTCAACAATGGTAGATACCTCAATTCAACTCGGAACCGACTCAAATTTGATATAGGTGACCCAAATTACTAGGAGAAAAATTCCTAGTAATCAAAATCAAAAATCAAAAAAACATTCAACTCGGATCAATATTTTAGAAATTTTTAGAATTTTTGGTTTTTGAATTTTTGTGATTTATGTAATTTAATGGAATAAATTACGAACCTAGCCTCTGATACCAAATAATATGATTCGACCTTAGGGTTGCAATCAATGACATGCGGAATGAGAAAAAGAAAATAAAGGGATATTTGAATTCATGAGAATTTGAAGAATCCGAAATAATCAACCAACAAAGTAAACTATTGATTCACCTACAATAGTAACAACTCGATGAACTTTAAATGTAACAAAGTCAAAAAGCAATAAGAAGATAAACCCACTCCTAAACACTTTTGAAAACAATAGGTAATCAATACAATACGATGCCTATTAACTATGATTAACTACCTACGTTGGCTATCACTAACTACAAGCTAAGAAGCTAATTAAGCCAAAGGCTTTACAAAAGAATTTTTTCTTGCAAAATGATCAAAAGCCCACTACAACTTGAAAGACTCACTATATATACACTTGTGCCCAAAAGTGACACATAATGTCAAATTTGTCCTGATACTTTTGGACGTCTTCAAATTAAGCTCCAATTATCTTCCAAAGCTTCTCAAGCTATTCTCCACATTTGATTTCGCCTCTTTTGGCTCTCGATTGTGCACTTTAAGGCTTCATTTGGTGCGTCCATAGAATTCATAACTTGGGTAATCGTGGCTAAACCATAAAGTATAGGTCTAGCACGATTGGTGCTTTTTCGGGCGTTATCATCCTCCCCTTCTTGAAAAGGATTCGTCCTCGAATCCAAAAGAAGACCTACAAGTTAAAGGACATCATACAACCAAACTTTCCTTATAGTGTGAGGGTTAGACAAGGGTTAGCACAAATAAAACCAAACCCAAGCATTTTCTTGAAATACTCTTAACTCACCAAGGAGAAGTACAAAAGTAAAGAATGCAATGGAAGAAAACAAATGTTAGCCAACCCATCTCTAGGATCATCATGAGATAATTGGCCAACGCATACCCCCAAAAGGGAAGTTTTCCTCCAAGAAAAATCATATTGCTCGCAACTAATACAGGGGTCAAATTGGTAAAAGAACCATTCCGTTGGAGCTTGCACATCATGTACCAACATAAATGTACCTCTACGGTCCAAGTGCCAACTAGGGCCATAAATAAGAGTTAAGAGGTAACTCAAGTAACAAACAAGTATGCCATCACAAGTAATTAACATAATGAATGGGGTAACAACTTGCGGGAAAACTATCAAAATCTTATTACTTCTATGGAAAGATCGAACATATGTATGAACAAAATTGCATGCCAAGAAGAAACACCCATAACTAAGGAGTGTACCATTACAAGGTTCATGCAAATGGAATATAGTAACACTATGTAAATACAAGCCACTACTTAAAATTAAATAATGCACACAAGGGATGCCCGGGTTAAACGGGAAATAGTACCACCCCATTAGTGCATTCATATTCAATCTTAGTATACCCCTATGGCCATAACAACTATAGGCTAGAACAAAAATGCATGTCAATAGGTAATACTAATGAATAATGAGTATTCCCTCACAAGTAGCCAATAATATCAATCGAGTGATGACTTTTCGGCACACTCGGACCTCAACTCCTTGCTTACCCACATAAGTGTGGCAAGTTGAGTGCCTATCCCAAACTCCAACAGAGGAGCTCCCCACAAAACATAAACATCTTGCTCATAATGAATTTTGGGGTCAAAATGGTAAAAGTACCATCCTATTAGAGCATGCAAATCAAACAAAGGCAATAAGACCATACCCCTATGGCAATAACAAGTAGAGACATGAACACATGGCAAGAGGTAATACAAGTGCATGCCGAGTATGCTATTACAAGTAAGGAGCAATATGAATGAATTAACAACTTGTGGGCACACTCTAAGCATCTCAACACCTTGCCTACCCACATAAATGTGACAAGGGAATTCCACCCCATAACACAAAATAAAAGTAAAACCCATAATTTCAGGCTCAAACATATTAGTCACAGGGGTCTCAAATAAAGGAGTGCATGGGTGTGATACTTCCCACATGAACATTGTCACCCCTGCGTTGATTATCATATTCAAGAAGAGACATTTTAGTAATGAGTCATCATACACATAGAGATAATAAATAAACGTACTCATTGCGCCAATGTCAAGTGTCCATCTTGGATATTCAACTTGTCCATCCATGTGAGTGTGACAAGGAGTAGGAATCAAGCATTGGGTACCAAATGCACCCCATGAACTCATACACTCACTAGACAATGTGATATTATTCAAAGCATAAGTATGGACACTAGGTGGACTCAAATCAATCTTGGGAAAAGATATAATCCGATCATCATCAGGATCAACTAGTGTGTCATCCCTATCACAAGCAGCATTATCTACCATATCAAAAGAGCCACCCGAAATGACACATGATAACTACCTATCCAAGTTGCAAGTGTTAACATCAGGTGGACACAAATCAACTCTAAAAGAGTCAATCCGGTCATCTATAGGATCAACTAATATTTGTGCACTTGCAATATCGATATGATCAATATGCAATCAAGTGATACTAGCGTCACCACAACATATAGGCTCGACATCACAACACAAGGAAATTTTGGCATATGAAAAGATATTACTCACATCCTAAACGTCATTATATGCTCTCAATGCATTAAGAATGTTAGGCGTAATTATATTACCTTCAAGATCACATGAAAAATCTCCTTGGCGTTGGTTATTTTCCTTGGAGAACTTGTTATTATTAAGCACCTCATGGTTCTCCATGCATAGAGGTACCATATTCTTTTCAAGTTGGGACTTCTTAGACAAGAGCCCTATTGGACTTTCCATTTCATATTGGATAAGAACCTATTAGATCTCACCTTTATGATTCAATTCTTCATTACACTACAAAATAGGAAAATAGGAACTAAGCAAAGTGCTAGCTTCCTGGTTAGGGCTTATCAAGGGTTTACAAGGCATGTTGGCTCCATCATCCAGCAACATCTTATGATTCGGAACCAACTCTTCCTTAATTATCACAAGGAGAAACTCCTCATATGCTCCCTCAATATTCTTCTCCTTTTGTTCTCCTCGGAGTCTCCTCATGATAGTATAGTCCTCTTTCAGGCATTGGATGTCAAGGATGCAATTCTAATCATGCTCCCTTCAAATAAAAAAGAGTATTTTTTAGGCGTATTATGATAATTGACACACCTCTCTACTAACCACGGTAACCCAAATAACACATGACAAGATCTTATTGGTATAATATCATATATCATCTCCTCTTTACCAATGCTAAACTTCAAGCTCACTTGCTTTATTACTTCGACCTCGCAATCATTATTGAGCCAAGGACACCATTTATGTTTGTAAGGATCGGGATGAGGTTGAGGGGGGAGTTTCAAACCCTCTACCAAGTGGTGACTAACAATATTCACACTACTCTTATCATCATTAACTAAAGAGCATACCCAATCCAATATCTTGTATCTTGCATGGAATAGCTTTATGTTGGAATCAAACGCTTCTTGATAGAGGTCTTTCATAACCTTTCCCAATTCACCAGAAAGATTATGTCAACCTCCAATTGTCCCAACTCTTCCATTGAGCATTCATCAATATGCTCTCTCTTAGGCTCTTCCGCATCCTTTGTAGCAACAATCATAGCACAAGGTCCATCACAAAAAGTCACTTTTGACCGCTTGCGAGGATATTCTTTTACCTTGCATCCACCACCGTGACTTTTATAGCATCAAACATTGGGTAGACTAGGAAAATAAGGTATGTCAAGATTACCTCTAACTCCATTCGGTGCAACACGACCTTCATACCCTTCGGATTCTTTACACTCCTCACTAACAATGTCATACTCATCACCAACATCATCAAAGATAAGGTTGTGGTATTGGTTCTCATGACAAGTTTGGGACAAGTCTAGGCTTAGTAGTTGATAGGGTATATGCCAATAGGTATGTGATACACTTTATGGAGTTTCGTGGTTTAAGGATTGGGTTCCCACAAAAGAGTAAGATCTTTGTAGTGGAAGGTGAAGGTGTGGAAAGTAAGGGAAGTGAACTTGGTTCAATTGGGATGAGTGGTCATGTATTTGGAAAGTGGGGTTAGGTATGCTTGGGGTGATTTATAAGTATAAAATGAGCAATTCCTATTCATATCACCTCTCCTTCTTGGCTCCAACCCACCCATATCCATAGGCATCGAGAAAGATCTCCTTATACCTTCCAACCCTCTCCTAGATCTCCTATAA
>JBDJHY010487508.1:0-17312 GCA_039654485.1 Withania somnifera | reverse complement strand
TACTAAAAACACAGGATGCAAAGCTAGCTTATATGCATTACTAACAATACAATCAAGTATCTCAAAATGGTCAATATACCAAGGGTTGAGGTTTCCCCTCTTCCCAAACCTTATCATGCTTTTAAGGGGAGATACACACAGGAAAACTCTATCTCCAATGATGAAATCTAAATCACGATGATGGTGGTATGAACAACTCTTCTGTCTAATATGGGTTGCCTAAAGTCTATCTTGGATCAACTAAACTATGTCCAAAGCATCCCGAAGTAGATCTTTATTCTAAAGCCAAGACTCAAGAACCAACCAATAGGATAACAAAACTTCCTAGCATATAAAGCCTAAAATGGAGACATCTGAATATTTAGTGGTAGTTGTTATTATACGCAAATTATTCCAATGCCAAATGTTGACCCCAAGATCCACCAAAATCGAGAACACAAGCCCGTAATATATACTCCATGACCTAAATGGTCCTCTTGGATAGTCCATATGGATGGGGATTAAATGGTGTGCTGAGATGAACTTAGGTACCCATACCATGTTGATCTGCTCTCAAAACCTAAGAGTAAACTGAATACCGTGATCATAGATGATACAAGATAGAATACGATGAAGTCTAACCACCTGTTGGAAATATATAAAGGCTAACTTCTCTACGCTATATGCAGTATGAACTAGAATGAAGTGAGTAGACTTAGTCAACCTATGAACAATAACCCAAATCAAATCATGGCTTTGAGGATTACAAGGCAAGCTTAAAACGAAATCTATAGTGATCTACTCTTACTTCCACTCAGGAATAGGAAGTCGCTGCATTAAACCACTAGGTCTTTTATTCTCAAACTTAACATGCTGACAGCTTAAGCACTAGGAGACAAGCTAAGAAATATCCCTCTTCATAACACCCCACTAGTAAATCTGCCTCAAATCTCTAGACATCTTAGCCACACATGGATAGATTGAATAATGGGAATTGTAGTCTCACAGAGAATCAACTAAATCAAATAATAAATCCATAAAAAGAAAATTCTACCCTCAAATCTCAAAATACCATTTGTATCTAATATAGCTGTATGAGGCTTACCCCACAACAATTGATCATGAATGTCAACCAATTTGGGTTCTTGAACTAACGCTACTGAATTTGAATAACCTATGAAGAATGACCCTTCACATCCAGAATCTCTGAGATTAAGTGTAGCTAATTGGTTAGACAAAGACTGAATGTCTAAAGCTAATGGCCTTTTAGAAAAAGATAAAGAATCCATGCTACCCATACTCATTAACTTCTAGCTCAAGGAATCCACTACCACATTTTCCTTATCTGTATGACATATAATAGAAATGTTGTAGTCTTTAAAAACTCAATCCATCTCTGATGGAAAGCATTAATCTCCCTCTGACTCATAATGTACCGAAGACTACAATGATCGGTGAAATCTCACGATGAACCCCATAAAGATTATGGTGCCAAATATTGAGCGCGAAGAATATCACCTACAATTCCAAATCATGGGTTGGGTAGTTTCTCTCATGAACCTTAAGATATCTAGAAACATAAAAAATAACATGACCCTGCTGAATAACACAACCCAGACCAATACCGTAAGCATCTAATAAATCGCAAAACTCTTACCCTTAACCGATAAAATCAATAAAAGAACAGATATCAACATAGTCTTAAGCCCTTGTAAACATGCATCACGCTATCCAACAATCAGAAAGGAACATACTTTCTAATCAATCTAGTCAATAGAGTTTTTATGGAAGAAACCTCTTAAAAAAAATTGATAGTACATAGCAAGTCCAACATAGCTACGTACCTCAGTAGGAGTAGTAAGTCTAGCCTAATCATGGACATATAAAACCTCAGCTGGATCCACAATGATACCCTCTTTGGACACCACATATCAAAGAAATACAAATGACCGGAGCCAAAACTCATTTTTTAAGAACATGGTATAAAGGCGATAATCTCTTAAAGTTTGAAGAACAATCCAAAAATACCGCTCATGATCCTCTTTACTCCTCAAATACACCAGAGTATCATCGATGAACACAATAATAAATGAGACAAGGTAGGGTCCGAACATACGGTTTGTAAAATCCATAAAGGATGCACATGCATTAATTAACCCAAAATCAGTAGGAACTCATAATGACCATAACGCATCCTAAATGTTATTTTTGGGATATCCCTAGTCTTGATCCTCAACTAATGGTACTTGGATCTCAAATCAATCTTAGAAAAAATTGAAGAACCCTGAAGCTGGTCAAATAAATCATTAATATGGGTTATAGGGTACTTGTTCTTTATAGTAACACTATTAAACTACATATAATCAATGCACAAGCACATAGAACCATCTTTCTTTTTCATGAATAGCATAGGCACACCCAAGGTGAAATGCTAGGCCAAATAAAACTCTTATCTAAAAATTACTGAAGCTAATTCATGACCTTCCTGGTGCCTGGCTATAACTCAATGCCAAAATATATGTCTCGCTCAAGTTGTAGGCTTGGGAGGTCGGTCGAAAACACATCAAGAAACTCAATAATAACAGGCACTGACACAGGTGATGAAGAATCCACACTAACATCTCCAACATATGCAAGATAGGACATAAACCACGACAAATTAATCGACTAGCATAAAGGCAAGAAATGATCCCTATTGGTATGCTACTAGATGAAACTTTCCATATGAACTTGGGATGATTCAAACATAACTAAGGTCACAACCTTGGAATAACAATCCATGACTTCTCAATAAGGGCATAACAAGTATGACTAGTATCACATAAAAATAAAACATATCCAAAAATATCAAATCAACCCGAGTCTCAAAATCCCAAATAATCATAGAACAAGATCTCAATACACAATTCAATACTAAGAAATCACCTACTTGGGTGGAGACAGATAATGACATAGGCAATGGCTTAGTGTACATACTTAAACATGGAGCATAATATGAAGACACCTAGGAGTAAGTAGAACCTGGATCAAATAAACCCAAAACAAAGATAGTCATGTAACAACAACATCGGAGGCCTCTACCTTGGGTCTACCTGGGACCACATAGAAATGTCGGTGACCACAACCATAGCCACCATCACGACCACTTCCCCAAACATGTTGAGGATCATACTAACTCGGAGCAGTACCTCCCCTGCTTGATGTGGCACAACTCTAACTGGCTGTGCTGGAATAGGAGCTGGTGTAGTAGGAGGCTATATGACCCATAGAACCATACTTATAATAGGGCCAATAAGGATGAATAGGGAGAGAAGAACCTCCCAAACTAGAATGGCCACCACGACCTAAAGAACCTATCACGATCCAATTTCTAGAATCATGAGGGCACCTACATCCCATATAGAAGAACTACCCAATATGAATGGACAATAAAATAAAGGATAAAAGTGGAAGACATAAGCATAAAAAAGGAAAGAACACATGGAAGTCTAATATAATAAAAGAAATCCCAAAAACCTGGTATTCTAGTACATAAGCAACTAAGAAATACAATTAGTGTTTAAATTAAATACAACACCTTCCTTTGGAATACAAACTAAGTAATAACAATGTAGAGGAAAAGATAAGTGAGATCTTTAATGGAAAAGATCACCCTCTATATTAGAAATTGAACAAGAACACTAAGCTCAAAAATCACATCACTCACTTGTACTTGAATCTGCACCAGGAAGATGCAAAGTGTTGTATGAGTACCAAATCAATAGGTACCTAGTAGGCATCATAGGTCAACTTGGCTTATATGAGAAGTAATAAAAGTAAATAACAGATAATGAAGAAGTAAGTCACAGAAATCAAAGAGTGCAAGTATGAAAAAGTAATGCTAGCTATAGAAAATACAAGAAAATAAGGAACAAGTAATATACTAGTTATAATAGTAATAGAAGAACCTATATAAAGAGGATGAAAACGTACCTAACTCCTTGAAACAGATAATTAATTAAAGTTAGTAAATAAAGACGTGTAATGGTAAGCTCAATAAAGGCAAAGGAAGAATACATAGTCCAAAGGAACCTACACATATAAACATAATCTACTAAGAAAATGCATTCAAAATAGCTATCAAATAACAGATGAAAGTAAAGAGCATAAGAAGTAGCGGGCAACTTAGTACAAAAAACTCAAACTCAGCCGTTGGCACCACATCTTACCAAAAAGTACATCCAAGAATATAAGTGCAGAAATTAACACTAAAATGAAGCATGCTAAAAGTAATTGTGTATGTTCTTCATCTAGTATCCTTAGGTCTGAAAGGGAGGACCCGTGAAAGGAGTTCCCCATATACCTACTACTCAATCGTATACCTTCCTCTGGTCACCTATGTACCAGCACCACATTGGCAATGTCCACGGTTTGAGTCCCTACATAGTATCTCAATCCACGTAATATAAATCTCATAAATTTTAAATTTTAAGTCTTATGTATGTGCCCGGGCGTCATCGGGTCTAAAACCAATCAAAAAATCAATGTTCATGCCCAACTATGTCTGGGAATAAAATCAAGTAGTGGCTAATACTGAGTATATGACACCAGGTCGAAGCTATAAGTTCTAGCAAGTTCTTAGAACGTAGGAGCAGGTTTTAGAGCCTGCACTAAAAGGCAAGATTCTCTCGTATTTTTATTTTCTTTGAGAGATATGTTATCCTTCAAGTTCTCGATGAATTGAATCCAATAATAAATCAGTTCATAATATTTTGGGCATAATAAAGTTAGAAAAAATAGGTGTACCGGGTTCCCAATTGACAATTAGGTATAAAATGATTTAGGGAAAACCACGAGCAACCTTTTTTAGATAAATTATATATTTATAAACCAATTTAATATTAGTGTTAGCCACTAATATAAAAAATCTCTATAATCAACTTTTATTATTTTATTGTTAGAATCTTATGGTAATGCAAGTCATAAATATACGAAAACAGGCCTTTAAGGCTAATTAATATCTGAAAAAGGTCCCTCAAGGCCATGCAAGGTTCCAAAATCCATGATACCGGCTCTCGACCATTAGAAGTGGAAACCAATGCATAATATCTCAGTTTCAAGATGATATCATGCATAAATGTTGATATACACTATCTAATCAATAGATCACAAAAGGTCCTGTTGTCCCTGCACATGTTTAGATCACTACAACACATAATAATCAGTCATATGATGTTTGGGGCTGATGGAAATTCCTAATAATCCCAAAATATATGACCTAGCATTAATAAATATCAATCAGGCCTTAGAGTATCCTATAACAAAAATATACCACCGAAATGAATATCAAGAATCGAACAAAAAGAGCTGATTAGGTCAAGGGTACCAATCCTAAGAATTCTTAATCCAAGGATGCAAACTATTACAATTATTTCAATTATATGGCATGTCTAAGATCAATAAGACATAGCTTACCTGTCATACAAAGATAAGCTTGTAAATACCGAGTATAATAGGCCAGAACAACTCCAACAACTTAAAAAATGCACAAAAAACTTGAATGATCATGATACTAGTAAAATAATAATCTACTCATTAGTACTAGTAAAATGATATTAAAAAATATATGATTATAGCCATGGTAAAAATATGGGTCAAAACCAGCGTACGGGCCTGCGAATTAGATACTCTAGATAAAAGGTACCAATATTTTCCCTAAAATGTAGGGAAATCATACCCATAATTTGGAGCTAAGATAAACAAGAAATACAATAGAATTGAAGAAATAAAGTGAAGAAAGAAGTAGGAGAAATTAGGGAATTTATGGAATAATTTCTATGAATTTAGAGGAAGTATGAGAAAATGAACAAAAGATCAGGTTTTGAAGAATTTTGATACCTGGGATGAAGTATTATTCGCGATTGATTCAAGATGACCGCAATCACGTAAAAGAAATTGGTGGAGGATTGTGATCGTGTGAAGACCACAGTGATTGCGAATGGTAAGGGGTAGTCAATGCAGGAGGGGAAACCACCACGATCAAGTGGCCCTCACCGTGATCACAAATATCAAGGATAAAATCAATGCACGATTGTGAAGAGGAGGCGGAGATCACAAAGGCTAATCCTTTGCACCAGTTGATAACAATTTTAGAAAAAATTTTGGATTTTACACAATGGTTTGGATAATTTCAAAATCTGATGAACACAAACTAGATATGTATATTGTATGGAAATAATATTTTGTACTCAATGCGCAAATAAAATTTCTGTTGAGATTATTTCGATGAAATATTGATTAAAGTAAACCCTCGATCCAAATTCCAACGGAGTACCTAAAATGATCTCATCTAGATAGAGGCCCCAACAGACACTTCACCGAACCCAAACTTGACATTCTGGAGCTGATGGCACATCCATAATTTCAATCCAAGGCTCCGATCATCAAAATCCAACAAATGTCAAACTTTTGAAGTCCAAAACACATAAAAAATAAAAAAGAAGATAAAATCACAATAAAGGCTTCCAGACACTAACCAAGTGTAAGTTTAGATCAAAATCCATGTTATGGAGCTGATAAAATTGTCGGAGTTTGATTTCGAGTTTGTTTTTAAGGAATGTTGACTGGAGACAATAATATCTAAAGTTAAAGCCTTAAAATAGGAAAACAAACATAAAAACAAAATGAACCACACGTAACCAAACCACTAGTCCCCATAAGTCATAAATGACTTAAGGCCTCTATAGGAAAGCTCTAAGATACAAGAAGGTTAAAAAAGTAAAAATAACCAGAAGGGTCATTACAATATCCACTACTAAAAAGACTTTTATCCTCGAAAGTATGAATAAAAGGAAAATAAATGCATTGAACTCCGCAACAGAGCAACACAGACCACACAAGACCTACCCGATAACTCAAAAGGCTTCCTAAGGAAAGGGAACATATCCATGGGACTCCAACTACTGAAAGTTGAAAATCACAAAACTAAAATGATTGGAGACTCTTACATGTAAATTAAAACCCCTTCAACACTGAACAACTTCATTCCAGGATACCTAGCATATAGTTGATATCACACCATGGCACTAATGGAAGGAGACCAGGAACAAATACCCAAATCAAATTTTACATCAACTAGGCACAAAATATAAAATCACTAACCAACTCACCACCAACAACCTAGAAATAGAACCAATCAGACAATCTGATATAAGTCCTATAAATGCTCATAATAACCCGCTTGACAAATAAAATCAAATTTCTAATAATAACCTTCATCAGACCTAATCCTCTCAAGAGTAAAATCTGATCAATAATTTGGCAAACCCCAACCTCAACCTGTAGAAAAACCTCTTAGCTAAAACCCAATCTAAATGCCCATGACTTGAGACAATAACCAGTAACATTGCCTGAAAATAAACCCGACTCACAAAGTTAACTTGAACCACCCACTTAGCATAAAGAAAACTAAATCATTAAGAGAGAACAAACTAATTCAACTAGTTAAATGAACACCAAAAAAAATCCATCAATTGGCCGATAATAAACCAAGATAGAACATCTCTAAAAAAGAGGCTAAACCTACTATATGGACTGAAGTGTCTTGATCTCGATGGAAAGACTGGTGTTAGACCTCAATACATATAAATAGAAACCCTCCTACAGATGAAATAGGTAAAATAATTGCCCCATGCCATAGTCAAAGTATAGGCATCCCTAGTCAAGTCGACCTATAACTCGTGGGAAATTCCCACTAGATGTATAATAGGATCTCAAAGGGAGTCTAGCATCACTCATCTCAGTCCCCAGTACACCAATCAACCTGTAATAGGAAAGGTACATTCGATGCAGCTAAATATCAGATCGTGGATAGGATTCTAAGAGGAACAAGATAGGGTAAAGGAATCCCTATTTAAGACTATGCCCATCTAATACCCAAACACAATAAATGAACAAATCTAAAAATTAGAGATAGAATACATAACACAAGAGTAATCCAAAACTGGAAAAGATGTCAATGCTAACTCATTTACCATATATCACAACCTCTAGGATATGAATGAATCATAGACTAAGATGAATGGTGAACTCTTTTTTATGCATACCCATTCCTTTCAATCCAAACACAAAAGAAAATAGCAAAATACAACAAAGATACAAATCCTCAACTAAACGAGTAAATACCTGAACCAAATAGTCAACACAACTCCACTCCATAACTGAATTACCAAAATCTTCGTCCAAACCATGAAGTAAAATATATGTTAAAATCACACAAGAAAGTGACATACAACTAAGGAAAGTACCTCTATAAGCTATCAAAAATGCACTATCAAGTACACTTACTCACAACCTATTATTGATAAATAAGCCTAATCTAACCATAACTCTCTCCAAACCTCACAATACTAACCACTCTTTTATTGTGCTATTCTGATGAATTAGAACATGGTAAGGAGAATGCCCCAACTCAATAACCAACCCTTACTTAAACAAAAATAGAAGATACTAACCTGCACTCAAGCAAGATCCAAGAAGTTAACCCAAACTGAAGATCTTACCACAACTAACCACATTGTGGATGACCCAGATCCAATAGAACACTATGATTTCAAAATGAACAACACTAGGATCGACACCCTCGATCCACTACTAAAGAATCACCTATGGGAAAAAGCATATGAATGGAATTACCATAAGCCTCTGTAATGAGTCAACCAATTCTGTAGATAAAACTCAACCCTTTTATACCCAATGAAAGCTAGATAAAAAGAAGGAATGAATATTATCCTAGTGCCTAATCTATCTCAAAACCCCATAAATCAAAATATCACTTATTTTGAAAGTCAGAAAACACCACTATGACTTAATAGCACAAAAATAGGACAAGGAACAAAGCATCTAATCCACTATGGTGGGTAAAAGATAAATGAGCAGACCAAATTTCATAGAAATAACCTCCAAGCCGGAAGACTAGAAGGTTTCCCCAATGGTACATGGCTAAAGAACCCCACCATGCTACTGGGAGCATACTAAGAAAAACCAAGGCATAGATCTGGCACGATAGTCTAGGAATGCACAAAAATAGGGTAACCCAACAATGCCCAAGATCACTAAACCAACCCAATTATCAAAAATATCATACCTAAAGAAACTAGCTCCTCAAAAGCTACTCAACAAGATCTAACATCACAATCCACTACTAGAGATCAACTACTAGGGTAGAAATAACTACCAACATCAATAATAGATCAAAAGCTAATCTCATCATAGAGAAATGAAAACAAAGAGCTAGAATGAAGGATCACATTAGTATAGAAGCTATATAAGAGCACACATAGTCCTGATTAATAAGGAGACACAAATAAATTGATATAAAAAAGCACTAATATATATATAAAACGCAAAACAAAACCATGTCTAGAAAAAAAAAACCAAGAAATCAAACCTTAGGTTGTAACAACTAAGACTGGAGAAGACACTGACTAGGATAAGCTAATAGGTGAACCACTCTATGTTGGGGGGAGTATACAGAAATATGGCCGAAAGCCTCATATAAAAATCACAACAAACCCTGAGGGAAATCCTTGAAATAATTACCTGAGGAAAGTATCACTCATAATCTAACCAACACTCTGACCACCCGACTCACTATGTTGAGTACTAACTCTGACTAGCAATGAGATTGTCTCCATAAAGCCCTGAACTAGATGAATGGTAACTAATCTGGCTCCTATTGTATGTAACCTGTAGCGATGTGACCCATATATACACACATATAACATATAAGGATTATCTTAGTGAGATGATCTAGATAAACTTACATGGCCACTATTGTCTGCTAGTCTTAGAGAAATAACCCTCAAAACCTTTCCTAAACTCTGCCCACTAAAACTATGATGAACCTCTCTGAAGTTGTAGAGCTGTCTGAACTGGCTCAATGGGCTGACCCTTATCTTTTTACTCACCATCACAAGAACCATCCATATTCTAAGGCCTCTACTCACTACCTCTATATGCCTCTTGAATGACCCTCAATAAACCTCGTGTAGACATTAACTTGAGTGAAGGAATGGCTCATAGCTACCAAAAGCTCAAGTGTAAGACGAAGCAACAAGATCAACCTATTGAAAAATCTCTAGGTCCTCTTTTACTCAAAAGAAAAAATCATAGAACTATGCCCAAAAAACTCATGGAATATGTCGTTATACTTAGAAAAAAATAAAGAACCCTATCGCAAACCCTAAGCTCACACCTTGCTTGAGAAGTACCAAACATTGGGTGATACCATTGCCTATAGTACACCACTCACTGACCTCAAACCCCTAATAATTATCTCCTGAAGGAATGTCATAACAATAAACCCTGATGGTGCTGACTTAGATACAACATAAGATAAACTGACACTAGGTGGTTTAAGCCAAAATAAGCTCGGGCATACCCTCTGTAGCTTTGAAAGGTATAGCAGCTCAAATGGATGTCGAAACTCAATCACGTCCTCAACCTTTGATCTAATATCTAACATGGATCCCAGATAAATCACTAACTAAAGTGCAGTAGGCCTCTTATCTCCTGATTCTATCGATATTGTGGACATGTCATCCACAAAAAGTGAATAAGAACAAAGAAGATTTCAAAAGACCAACTAGAATGCATAATCGATATAAAACTATAAGAGGATGATTTCCTAAAGATGTCATAATAGCCTCCAAAAGATAGGAAATATATTTCATTGTACCCGATTCATAAGACTCTACTAGACATTGACTCATATACTAAGGATACCAATGAACCTAGAGCTTTGATACCAAATTTTCAAGAGTTGATTTCTCGAATCATGAGAGAACCTAAATCCTACCATAGGAGACACCCAACAAGAACAAAAAAAATAATAACTAAAAGAAGATGATATAATCAAAAAACAAGGAAGGAACATGTGACATTCTAATACAAAAATCTAATACAATAAAAAAATCCCTAAAACTTATTATCCTAGTACATGAGCCAATAAGAAATATGATCAGTATCTTAAATAAATACAAAACCTTCCTTCAAAATACAAAATAAGTAATAACAGTCTAGAGGAAAAGATAAAATAAAACATGAATGACAAAGATCACCTGAACAATAACATGAACTTCAGGAATCACGTCGCTCAGTTATACTCGAATCTGCACCAGGAAGATGCAGAGTGTAGTATGTGTATTTGGGTACCTAGAAGGAATTATATGATGGCTGGTCTCATATGAGAAATAACAATAGTAAATACCAAATAATGAAGAAGTAATACATAGAAGTAAAAGAGTGCAAGTATAGATAAGTAATGCTAACGATAGATAATAGAAAAGAACAAGGAACAAAAAGAGCTAGCTACAATCATAATAGAAGAACCAAGATAAATAGGATGAATATGTACCTGAGTCATTGCAATAGATAATCAAGTATAGATTGTAAATAAGGATGGTGTACTGGTAACCTCAATAAAGTCAAAGAAAGAATGCATAATCCAAAGAAACCCACACATAAATAGAATCAACTAGGAAAGGCCAGTCCAAATAGCTATCAAATAATAGAGAAAGTTAAGAGCATAGTAAGTAATGGTTAAGTAATTACAAAAAGTCAAACTCATCCATTGGAAACCTATCATACAGAAGGTACATAAAAGAAAGCAAGTATAAAAAGTAACACGAACATGAAGCATGCTAAAAGTAAATCTATATGCTCTTCCTCCAGTACCCTTAGGTTTAGAAAGAAGGACCCATGGAAGGAGTTCCCTATATACATACTGCTCTACCGTATACCCTCCCCCGATCACCAACGTACTAGTACCAGATAAGTTTCATAGTGGTAGTCCCTACATACTATCTCAATAATTATAACATGAATTTCACAACTGTGATATCTTGGGTCTGATTACATGTGTCCGGGTGTCACTGGGTTTAAAATAGTTAAAAACTCAATATTTATGCCCCACTACATCTTAGACTAAAATAAGATAATGACTAATACTCAACATTCGACATTGAGCTGAGGCTATAAGTGCTATCAATGTCATAGTACCCGCCGCTAGGTTTTAGAGCCTCGACTACAACAAATTAGGAAAAATAGGAGTAATGGTGCCCAATGGACAATCAGGTAAAATCCAATTTAAGAAAAACTAAAAAACAACACTTTTTGTATAAATAATTCATTTATAAACCTATTTCATATTAGTATTATCAAGTTATACAAAAAATATATGTGATCAACTCTTATTATAAGAATCTCATTATAATGCAAGTCATCACTATACAAAAAGGGGACCTTAAGGAAAATCAATATTTGAAAATGATTCGCCAAGCCATGCAAGGTTCTATAATCAGCAATACTATTCTCTAATCCATAAAAAATGTAAATCAATGCATAGAAACTTAGTTTTATGATTATGTCATGCATAAATAGTGATGTATACAAACACAATCAATACATTATGTAATGACCCGCTCAGTTATTTCCTTGCATTTTTACTTTTCCTGTATATAAAGCCATTGATGGTTTCCCCAAGTAATTTATTACTTGCTGGGACTAATAGCTCGATACCCTGGTGATTTGATTTCCCATTATCTCAATTTCTCTGCTTTGAAGTTTTGGTTGTGAAATAGTGGAACTCAAGAGTGAAATAGTAGTAAACATGCTAGGAATTGAATTTTCATATTTCCGTTAGCTTTAAAGTATTAACTTTGGTCTAGTTGGACCTTAAGTCTATGTCTTGGGCTTTTCATTTTGAGTTTGGTTGTGTTGTAGAGCTTTTGGGCCCAAAGCTATTGGGCTGTTTTATGGAAAATTTGACTCAGTCTAGTTCCCTTCTTGAGCCCAGCCCACACAATAACATGGGCAAGAACCTGACCATATATATATGTGTGTGTGCCAATCGTGTCCTTGAAACTTTAAGATCTTTTTCCCTAACTTCATTTTCCTACTTTTCTTTATCCAAACTGTTGTTGAGTCTCAAAACTCAAATCAAATTAAAGGTAAGTCCATCCCCAAGCTCACTATTGCCTTTCCTTCCATTGGTAAGTTTTTTCCTTTGTTTTTCATAGAAGTTGTAACTGTTCACCATAGTTGAGGGCTTTGATGAGTGTAGATGTCATTTCTTCTTTAGATTTTGTTGAGTGTAGCTATTGTTCCTTATTTAGAATTTTTTTAGTGTAGTTGCTTTATCTGTAATTTCTTGCTGGTTATGGATCAATGCATGTGTCCCAGCTTACAACTGTTGTATCCGTAATTTCCAATTAGTTATGGTTCAATTCACGAGCTCTAGCCTATAGATGTTAACCATTATTTTCTAGTTGGTTATGGTTAAATTCATGAGTCCTAACATGAAGATGTTGTGTAGATATTTTGTAGATGTTTTATTGTTAAATTCATGTATCCCAACATCTTTTTCCCAGATTAGCATTAGATGTTTTATCCTCTTTCCAAGATTGGCTTATAGAAGATGTATTATCCTTACTTCATAGTTGGATTATGTGCATTCTCTGAATTCTAGCTGGTTAATGCTTTATGTTATGTTTCCCCACCTCAAATACATTCTGGTATTGTTAGATTTTGGGGCTCTTATGCTCGTTGGAACCCTCAAAGTTCTCCCTTGGGTTTCTGCAGATCACTAAATGCCCTGTCGCCCTGAGGTTGCTTTGACAAGGTTTTCTTGGAAGGGTCACCTTTGTGAGGACACCTTTGCTAAATAATGCTAGCACCCCAAGGTCACCTTGAAGAGGTCAACTTAGCGAGGCCACCGTGGAGAACTAACACCAGTGCCCCAAGGTCGCCTTGATGTGGTAGTCTTGGAGAGGTCACCTTGGTAAGGTTATCATGGCAAGGATGCCTTGGCGAAGTAACGCCAGCTACCCGAGGTTTCCTTGATGAGGTCATCTTAGCGAGGTCACCTTGGCGAGTCCATCTTAGTAAAGTAACGCCAGTGCCCCAAGGTTGCTTTGATGAGGTCGTCCTGATAAGGTCACCTTGGTGGGGTTGCCTTGGTGAAGTAATGCCAGCGCTTGGGGGTTGCCTTGATGAGGTTGTCTTGATAAGGTCATCATGGCAAGGTCGCTAGCAAAGTTATGCCAGCACCCGTGGTCGTCTTGATGAGGTCACCTTGGCGAGGTTCACCAGTCTTACTCAATGAGACTTCTATAGACCGCTTATGCCTCTTGTTATTACTTTAGGTTGTAGGGTCACCTCAAAAACACCACCTAGGCAAGGACCACCCAACAACCCCTGCCCTCAAGTTAAGGTTTCACCCTTTCATCTTAACTTACTTTCCTTTCATTCTTAGTCTCTCCTCAATCTCATTTTTTGAACATGAGTCCCCAAGCTAAGGTCTATGTGCCGGAGGTTTATTTATACTTCCAAGATATATGCCCCATGTCCCAACCTCAAATGTTAGTGCAATATGGGTCTTCTTATTCATATTTTAATCTCGAAAATTATAACTTGTATAGTTTTGGGGGACATCAATTGTGTTGAAGCTTCAGGTCCACCGTGTGCGCACTTTAGAGATTTTTATCTGTGTCTAGGTAAGCTAGGTTTATTTTGTGCATTTTATATTGGGTTAATATTATTATGCTTGTGACACAATTAGCAATGTAGGCTGGGATATTTAGGTTCATCCTTGTTTCTCTATTGTTATTCATTATTGGATTTCGGGGGCCCATGAGAGGGCACAGAGGGTGAAGGGTTGCATGTCCTGGTCTTGGCCCACCATATGGAGGCCACTGACCTCAAAATTTATTTTACCTATTACTCGACGAGTGTGGTAAGATGAGCTCTTAGCTAGTGGCCTTTGGCCAATCCTAGACTCCGTTTATTTCCTAATTTTGTTGTTATATATTTTATTGCTACTACTGTATTGATACTTCGTATATTCACTGTTTGGATGGTGTTGGCACTAAAGGGATAGGAACTCATTTTGTTATTGACACTGACAGGGGGTGTGTTTCTGGTGATGTTATTGACAATGACAAGGGATGTGTGTCCGGTGATGTTATTGACACTGACAGGGGGTATGTGTCTACTATTGTTATTTACACTGACAGGGGGTGTGTGTCTAATGTTGTTACTGGCACTGAAAGAGGGTGTGTACCTTAGGTTGATACTATTCCACTTTACTTTCCTGCACCCCTGTGTATTTCTTTAGGTATGGTGTGTACTCACCAGTCTTAAGGGGAAAGTCACAATGGGTTTTGTTTTGCTGTTTGTGCCTACCGGTGGGATGGGGCGCCAGGTAGGCTATGTTGTGCTGTCTGTACTTACCGATGGTATGGGATGCCGGTAGCTTCTTGTGTGTTTACTTTTATTTTGTGTTTAATGGTAGCCTACTATTCGATCCTTATTCTTGGTTCTTGCGTAAATCGTATCATGGATAGTAAGGTTGGCTGAGCTGGAGCACAGGTATATTTCTATGCATAATTACGGATTTCAAAATTTGGACTCTGTAGTCTGTATCTACCATGTTTAGTACCTATAGTTCTATACTAGCGAATTTGATATCTTATTCTTCTGCTTATTATTGGTTTTACCATTTTTTTACTATGTTTGTACTATTATCGTCCTGTTTTACTTCCTCGCTTTATTACTCGCATTTTAGTTTAACCCATTCGGCCGATGATGTCCACTAGGTGCCTTGTTTGGTACTTATGTTGCACTTTTGTACCTTTTTTGTGGTGCAGATAGAGGCAGGGGTTATCAGTGTTGCAGTGATGGTGCAAAGTAGATCCAGTTGACTACAGAGATTTCGGTGAGCTTTGTCGTTTGAGCCAACCATGGTTTCCTTCACTTGGCTTGCTTCATTTGGTTCATAGCAAGCCCTGTATTGTATTACCTATTAGGGGAGATTCTTGTATTTTGTATCTTTCATTTATCCTGTATAGTAGCTCCACATGCCATTGACACTAGGTTTTGGGATTCGAGTTTTGTATGATTCCTTGTTGGCTTTCGCTATTATGTAGTGTTTATTATTTCCTTTGCTATTTTGGTTGTTCGTAGAGTCTATAGGCCATTGCACGTAGTTTCGGGCTGTAGGGTTAGTCTTGTCTATTGGAGGGATGTAGATACCATCATAACTTGAGATTTTGGTTTTTGACAATATACACACCATGGAATGGGCTATCACAAACCAAATTCGGGTCAAGATTGGTGCCAACAACCCACAGCCCGGAGCGATATGCAATAGGCCATAACAACTCACAACTACCAGGGGTAAATAAAGTAGTAAATAAGGCCAACAAATGGACATACATATATACATAACCCAACCCAAAACATGGTGTCAATGGCAAGTGGATCTAAAAAAGAGTATCGAAAAGAAATATACAACATATAAGAGCTCCCGAGATACAAACTAAGGCATAGAATGCTGATGAAAAAATGAGCATACGGCTACTGCAGGGAGACACAATCAGCTTCTACACCATAAGCTCATCATAATCTTTGAGCAACAACAGTCTGATCCGCATGATCATGCCTCTTGCGATGACCCTACCGATATCTGCACAACAAAAATAGTGCAGAAGTGTAGTATGAGTACCATACATAGGTACCCAATAGGAATCATAGGCTGACCGGGAACAAACAAAGAATAAGTAAGGTAAATGCGAGGAAAGTAAATAAGTAATAATAGAAAGTAAAATAGGAATGGAAACTAATTACATGGCTAAGTCAAAAGTAGGTACAACATACATCTAGGCACAATAGAGAAAAGGTAAATAATCTAAGAAAGTAGCTATATGTACTTATCCCACATGATAACCAACTACCACATAACCTCGAGGAACCGATAAAATGTACATACACTCCAACTGAGTATAAGTAATAACACCATAAAGGACAACAAAATACATAAATTAAAGGCATAAAGGACTATAAAGAACAAATATAACTCAAAAATCTTAACATACGAACCTTAAGTACAAACATAAAGAAAATATGTAAACCTACCTGACACCCCACCCATCCAGTAGGCACAAACAGAGCATCCAAAGACCGAGCATGACCTCCCCCGTAGGCCCGAAGGGTACACACAGCGTATTGAGATGAATGCACTAGGGTGGATGTAAAGGAAAATAACTACAGTTCTCATCCAATAATGGGGTCTCACCTCCAAATGATAGCTCTCAACCCAAACATGGGAGGTCTGACCTCCAAATAACAGCTCTCAGCTAAGTTTAAGAGGTCTGGCCTCTAAATATCAACTCTCAACTAAGAATGGGAGGTCTCACCTCTGAATAATAGCTCTCAACTAGGCAATAGAGGTCTCACCTAGTAATAATACCCACAGTGATGCTCATAGATAAGTAAAACCTCAATCCAGTCTTATA
>JBDJHY010487401.1:0-17312 GCA_039654485.1 Withania somnifera | reverse complement strand
TACTTGATAGAGCGAGGTTATGGGTTGACTAGGGGAAACTGGACTTGACCTGTTTCTCTTGCTAGACGTATTTACGGGCTAGGGTTGGGATTTGGTATTCCTGCCTGATGATCATGCCATTACTTGACATTTGTGAAAGAGTGTACGCGGGATTGGTTCCCTCCATAGATTCTCTAACCTAGGTCACTACGTCGATGTCCGTGGTGCTACGTAGCATGGGTGGAGGGTTATACCAGGGGAAGAAGGGTAAGTATACAGATAGAAATCTTCTGTGGATGTTCTCCATGTCTTGGTGGGACCCAATTTATATATATATATATATATATATGGTTCTGCAGTAGTCACCGAGGAAGACAACGTACGGGTATTGAGGTATCCTGTAGCACCCCTTTTGCAGTACTTTCTGGTTATACTGGTTGTTAATGTACTTTTGAGACTTACCTGGACTTGTTTGCTCATAGTTTTACCTAGTTATGGTTTCACTGAGGACTCAGGTAAGTGGCATGCTGTTTGACTATCTGTGGGTTGATTATGCCAGTTTATTATTGCCTTACTTTTTGTGTTGACCATTTTTTACCTTTTTTATGCTTATTGCTACTCAATCGGCCTATGCCTACTGAGTACTAGTTGTTGTTGGTACTCACGCTACACTTCTGCATCCTTTTTGTGTAGATCCGGGAATGAGTTAACAGCAGCGTATTGATCGAGCCAGATAGAGTTGTGCTGTTCTGGAGATACGGTGAGCATCAGGCGTCCTTGTTGCTCCTGGTATTCTTCTGTGTTAGAGTTGTTCTATTTCAGACTCGGGATAGCTTTTTTGTACATATATTTTGGGTCATGCTGACTTGTATTCTATTTTGGTTATATATATTTATAGTAGCTCATTGGCCATGACACTAGGTCTTGGGAGATGTTTTTATGCCGGTTTGTTGAGTTGTCTCTTCTTTTTCTTTCCTTGTTTCTATTTTGTGTTACAGGTACTGGCGCATTGCTAATCACTCTGGGTCAGGGATAAGGCTTGTGTACAAGTGAAGTGTATATGCCATCATTTTCCAATTTTTGGGTCGTGACAAAAACAATCTATAAACATATACTGTAGGAGGTCTAAATGTTACCGACTCGTGTACTTGGAATAGAGTTTCTATATTGAAATTATTATAGAATGTGGAAAGAAAGAATGCTTGTGGATTCAGTGGGTTCATACTTGTATCATATAGAGGCAGGACATTAAAACAATGCAAAATTCAAGGAATGCTTCTTGGGTGTGAGAAAGATCCTGCAAACAGGACACCTGATCTTGCAACGACAAAATCATCAGGGAGCTTTGGTAAGTTCACTTGTAAGAACATTGAGGAATGGGAAATACTCTATTTAGACAGGGTACAAGGAACATAGACCTCAGTTTGATAGAGTGGCTTGGAAGATCATTATCTTACAACATTCTATTTATCCTAGATTCAAGTTTCTTCTCTGATTAATTATGCATCAAAGAATTCCAACAGTTGATAAACTAGATAAATTTGGCATTAATGTATCTTCTAAATGTGGTTTTTTGTCCTACATAGGGAAACTTTTCATCATCTATAATTTGAATGCCAAGAGACAAGAATAACGTGGAGCTGATTATGTACATGGATGAGATAAACTACACCAATACAAGATTGGAAGACAAAAGTAGGGTGGATAAGCAGGATGGCAAAGAAGAAAACTAGGACAAATGAGATTGCTTCTAGAGTATTTGATATGCTAGTATACATCATTTGGAGAGAAAGAAATCAAATAAGATTCCAGAAGATCAAGCTGAACCAGGAGAAGGTGTTGAATGAAATTATGTTGCATATGCACTTAAGAGGACAACCAAGAGAGAAATGGATGGCAGCAACAGAATTTCAACACTTGTGCTTAGTATTAGAAGTAGATTTTTGTATAGTATAGTTTATATTATGGTTGAAGTATTGATTATGCATATGTGAATAGATTTAGAAGGAAAGGGTAGCGGTTAGTCAATAAACTGCTCTTCTTGTAACTATTGATTGGTGGAATGAAATGAATGATCTTAAACGAAAAGAATTGTAAATATTAGTAGTAGTCGGAATGCTACCAATACCTGATGATGATTATCCAGGGAAACTACTATTGGTAAAAGAATTGCTAGAAGTAACTTCTTGTTCACCACGACCAAAAGAGACTCGACCTTTTCCACCACAACCTCTACCTCTAGAGAAAGAATAACCTTTGCCATGAACTCATTGAGAAGAATACTAAATATCCGAGACACTTGAGGAATTTAGCATCACATTTAGAGTAGTAAAAACATGATGAGTTACAATAGAATCTATATCCTTACAAAACTGAAACTGTTTCTCATGGAGTAGAAACTTTGCCTCTTAAGTCCTTCAAGTAACTGTAGACCGTGAAAGTGTGTAATAATCCCAATCAAAGTGTCGTATTCCTTGCTTAATCTAAGAAGTACATGATCAATAAACTCTTGCTAAGAAAGAGGAGAATTTATCATTGTAAAAGAGTTAACGATCTGCTTGGCATCTAGAAGATATTGATCAATTGATACACAGTATATTTTATACATAGTTATAAGTTATCGCTTTAGTTCTACAGATTTTGAATGATTTGCATCCATTTAGTAATGTTTGAGAATTCTAGATATCACACGAAGTAGGTAGTAAATGAACATCTATAAGAACTTCTTAAGAAAGTATTACAAATAACTAAGAACGAACACTTTGATCAACTCTGGTCCATGATGGATAACAATAATTAGGCTGTTGAGTTTTGATATTTCATAAATAATTAGTCTTGGTGAAAATATTGAACCTATGATAGTTGTTCACCTTTAGTTAGAAGTAGAAGTAGAGGGCTCCCTTTTCCCTACACCGAAGAAAGACAGAAAGTTCATCTTGAAGCAAGAGAAATTTAAATTGAGTACGTCATCTAAGGTAATGTTTAACAGATACAAGATTTAAAGTTTGTTACGTTTAATGAATCAAGAGTGGCAACATGATTTAGGGATATGTTGGACCCGCAGTTTCAATAAATAAAAATTGAAAGAGAAAACTAACACTACTAATAAATAGACCAGAAAACTAACAAGGAAAAGAGGTTTGTAGTGAGGGGAATAGATAATATCTCCCTGTTGATATAACCAATACGATAGAGGAAATTATGATCTGGTTGTGAAGATAGTTGTTACCATATTTGCTTATGATAACTAAAAATAAATGTGAAGAATATATTTCGGTGAAAGAATTGACAGCAGCAGAAGAGTGAGAGGAATAGATATGGCTATTAGTAGCTATCTGATATTATGTGTAAAATCATATTGTCCCCAAAATAACTCTGAAAATGAGACTTCTTATTATATATAATTTTATATAGAGTACAATGTATCAAGTCAACTAAGACTCTTGCTAGAGTACAATGGCGTGTAGAATAATGACTCTTAATGTACAATGTTTTGGCTAGACTACAATGGTATCTAGAATAAGGACTCTTTATGTACAATGTTTCAAAAACTTCCCATCAACAAAAAGCAAGAAGAGATGAGAGGATCTTCAACTAATGCTAACTAAGGCTTAAAACGATTCTCGGGGATACTACAAAGTGCAAGACTAGGAAATTCTGTCCAATCTATATTCACTAATATCACCAAGTCACTAAATAATTTTTATAATGAAGAAAAAGGTTAGTCAGCTATCCTAAATCTTAGAAAAAGTCATTACTTAGTAAGAATCAAAAGAAATATTGTCATGATTCAAAATTCGAATGTGATGACACCTATCTTACCCACCATGATAGGTCATCCAATTTAACTAACCAAACAAAAATAAATAAAAGGAAAAAATAAAAATAAATTCAGTGAGAAGATAGAATATTATACGATCATAATTCAAAAACTCAAAATCTGGTGTCACAATATATAGGCCTCTATCAAACTTCAGAATTCTCAAAACTGTTTGTAATAAGAAAAGATTAGTATCTAGGATAAAAGAAAGATCACCAGAGTCTGCAGTATATACAAGAAACTACCTCGAAAATCCAACTGCAGTGAAGGTAGTATCAAGACAAGTCGGGCTTGGTAGTAGAACAAAAGAGCAAACGAACAAGCATTAGTACAATACAACACACTCAGTAGAATTTCTTACCTGACCTTAAACTAAAGTGATGACGAGAATTCCGAAAATCCATCAGACCCCAAAACTACAATCTGCACACTAGCAACTATCCTTTAAATAAAGATAAAGCATAAACAACATTAATTGAAAAAAATACACAACAACTCAATAAAACTCAAAAATCCAAATACTTGTCACAAAAGTATACCGGTCAGGGTATCTCAATTAAAATTAAGTCATAACTCCACAAGTGATTACCCATATCGATAAAGAAGTTAATCAAATTGTAACTTAGGATAGATAAATCAACAGGTGGATCATACTAATCTAATGAAATGTATAGTTAAAGTAGTGCATTCATGTCCTATCAGTATACACTTGTTGCCTATCCCAAGTCAATCAGTACCCATAAGGGACTCACAAGTTCCATGAACTACTAATCTGTCACACCCCAAGGCTATCTCCTAGACGGGACAAGGCGCTCAAAACCCACGAATAAATCCCAAGAAAACCTTGACATATGCACCCGTTTGTAATTTGAAACATATAGCGGAAGCAGACTATATAGTATTAAAAAGACTAAAAATATCATAAAAAATTAGATTGTAGACATGAAATTGGAGACATGTGCAATGACCCAAATACTGTAATAAACTGAAATGTATGAGTCTTAAACCAAGTTTTGTGATTTTAAAATAAATCATAATTTATTAGGCAAAGAATCAGTTTTAGATCAAAATCTTAGTCATGAGGTGGAAATTTCTAATAACTTATATAAACCACACTATGAGCGATGTGGGGTCTAGTTTCATAAACCCAAACTGAAAAATGTCTAGTGTAAAAATTTCATACTGGCAATAGGTTTGTTCTAACCTTCATAGCTAGAACTAACTATTAAAATTTATCTAAGCCGCAACTAAGTCATAATATAAACACATGGTAGTTGTATATAGTAGGACTTTTAGAGTATCACCCCCTCTAACAAGTACATACTCAGCCTGCTCAATGCTAAATAATCCTCCCAAAACATTCATAATGCTCATAGTCGTAAATAGCTTTATAAAAGGCATGTCTAGATGTCTGAAGCCTAAACATAGTTGAGATGAAGCTCCTTAGTTTTCTTGTCATTTCTTATCATACTTGTACCATAAATCTTGTTGAAGCAGATAAAATTCATAATTTTGTGGTTAAGATAACAATGATATCAATTTACTTTTAACAATGTGAAAAATTATAATACTTTTCATAAATTGTGTTATACATGTTAAAGCATGTTTAATGATAGTGGATCATGTAAGATAAATAGAAATCATTCTAGAAGTCTTAAAAAATATAAATGTTAAAATAATAAAACTTATAAGGACAACATGTATAAAAATTATAAAACTTGGGGTTTGAAACCTAATTTGAAAAATAAATAGTTTCTTGAAATCTTTAGGCATGAGTGTAAAAGGAACTCTCATTCAATACCCCCATACATTTTTAGAAGAAAAGTACTGAGTGAATTTTTGAAGAAACTTTGAAGATTTGAAACCCTAGGTTGAGAATTGGAACGCGTTGTTGAGAGAAACCCCTTACATATTTCTTGTATGTAATTTCTTCTAAGTGTAAATAGAATGAAAACTGAAGTTTTTTTGTATTTATATTAGGGGTAAAAAGGGCTTGAAACGTCTAATTTTATGTAATTGGGTAAAGGGATTTATTTAAAATATCCCTGAGTAAGAAATTAAATAACCTAATAAAGCAGTCGTGGAACACATCAAATCATCCTAAAGACTCATGGTTTAAGTTGTGATATGAGACTTGGATACGGAAAGGCACTAGGCATACCACTAGTAGACACCACAGTTCATGGTCCATCCCTTCACGACTCGGGAAGTGTTCTCTTTGTTGACATTCAATTTTTACCCTCCTCTAATTAATAAATATAAGCTTATATCATTAAAAATCTTATATACTTTAATATAAATTTTACTGAGTACAAAATACCATATGTTTACTGAAATGATTTTATCAAGTATATATTTCTTTTTCAAAAAATTGCAAGCCTATGTGAAATGTTTACACCTGTATATGACATGTATAAAAGTGAACATACATGAATGAGGCAGAACTGTCAATTTTTTTATAATTTACAAATATGATGTTTATATCTCCAAAGGTATACACTATACTATGTAATTTTATGGAAAATTCATAACTAGTATATGATATACATAATTATGTAAACTACGTATATATTATTTAAAGATTGGTTTTATTAACTAATTAATCAAAATCAATGTTAAATAAACTAGATTTAATTTTAAATTGGCTATTTATTATTTTTATTTATGTTTCGATCTTCTCTTTTACCTTAATATACATATATGTACACACACACACATATATATATGTATGTATGTATGTATATGTATATGAGATCCATTTCCCTATTTTTTTACTCCCCAGCCCAACCCCATTTTTATTTTACATTAGCTTAACACAATTGCCCCTGACCTGGGCCCATCCTATGTTTTAACCCCCTTAACCCTAATCACAATTTTCTTTCCCTTGATTCCCTTATATGCAACGATGCCCTCGATTCCCTTTTGTACCCCCAATTATTCTCGAACCTTTGAGAAGCTGTCTTAATCTTGTTTGCCTACGTGGCTAGATGAGTAACTCTTCTTTGGTGAACGTGGTACTGATTGTACTACCCCTCGTTGAGGGTGGATCCTTTGTGAACGAGGTATAATTTTTGTTCTCTCATCTGGTGCATTTTCATATGTCACTAGAAGCCACTGATTGACTGGTGATGTTTTTCCCCCTATGTTATAGATTTTGAGATGCAAAACCCTAATCATTAAGGGTTTAGATCTTCTTGATGTGAATTCCAGGGATGAGATTATTTGATTTGGGGTTTTGAGGCTTTTCCCTCCTAGCGCGACTTTTTATGCAATCCATTCATCCCTTTTATAATTCCTTTCCCCTTTTATTTTAAGAGAGAAAAAAATTGAGGGAAAAAGGAATTGAGAGAGAAGAGTTAAGAGAGAGATAAGAATTGAGAAAGATATAGAAGAATAGAGTGTGTAGATAGAATAGAGAGAAAATATAGATTATTAAGCATAAAAACTCAGTATACTATTTTACCTACTGCGTAGGGCTCATTTATAGTTTTATAATTCCATTTTTAGTATATATTGAGCTCATCTCTAGTATATATGTTGAAGATTTCCTAGTGTTTTTTAGTTGAAAAAGGTTTATATTGTTGATTTTAGGTTGGAATTTGGTGTGGTTCTTGTTGTGGCAGACTAATAGAATTTTAGGTTCAGTTTTAGTTAATTTTAAGACAAAATCTGGTTAGGAGAGATAAAATTAGAGTGGATTCTCGACCCTTGGAGTGTTTCTCTTAAAGGGGATTTCCTTGTACTCCTTCAAGGGATCTGGTAGTCTTGGGGAGCTTAGTTTTTATTTTTATTTTTATTTTTAATCTTTTACAGGCTGTCCAGCTCTCTTATCTGAGATTCCTGCTCCTAAAAAGTATATTTCCTACCTGTAGTTCTTATTTTACCTTGTATTTTCCTTCACTTCTTATATATGGTCTATTTGTGTTATTTTCTTTCACAATGTGATTTCTAGCAATCTCTTACAACCATGGAATATTGGACATGCTAGTTAGTGTGGTTTGTTTTAGTTTAGCCTTAACTCTAGTCTATAGAGGGTTTAAAAGGTGGGTTTGATTTGTGTATTTGAACCTCTTATAAGTTGATTTGTTGATACAGTTTCTGTAATAATTTTGAGTTAAAATGTTAGTAATTTTAACAGTCGATTTGTGTTCTTGTTGATATTTTGTATATGAACTTGCTGAATATTGCTTGGTTAAAACTTTTTTGTGATAATTTTTGGTTGAGCATGTTGTTTGCTGATTATGTTGGCTGGTCTGGACATGCACTTATTTTGCAGTATTCTTTTAAAGTTTAAACTAAGTTAGCTTTTATATCTATTAGTTATGTGTTCTTTTAGTGGAATATGTTACATAAATGTTAAATGTTTTCTATACTCGTTCCTTTTAAGCTGGTTTTCATTCATACTATCTAGCCCTAGAGTCTTTTATAAAAATATTATTTTTAAAATAATGGCTAAAAATACTAAGGTTGCCTATTAATGAGTAAGGTCGGGGGGATATCCTAATTTTATTTAACCCCTTATTTTCAAGATGATCTTGAAATGATCATCTTGAAACCCTAAAATCAAAGAGCAAAAGCTCCTTTAGACCATCACATACTCTGAGTTTCCAAGTGTCCCTATATGTTCTCTTATCTTCTAATTGACCTTCTTAGAGTCTTTTTCAATTTCAAAGTTTTTTAAGGAATTGAAGGGTTCATACCTTGTTGACTTCATTCCCCCTTTACCTAAATGCACAAGGACCTATATGAGTGCAAGGAAAGGAGAGGACTTGTGAGATAGAACTTGGGAAATTTGATGCTTGTTTTTCTATTGTAAGATCCTATATCTTTCAAGGGTGTCTAAGGTTAGGAGTGTGGGTTGATATAGGGTTCAATCCACCTCCAATGACTCCAAGAGTATGTTATATGAAGGATCGATGAATAGATTACATTTAAATACCCTATCCACTGTTTTAAAAGGTTAAATTGTCTTAATTGGAATCCTTGTCCTATTTTTTATTTTTTGTTTTTTATACCCTTAGACTTGCATGTTGTTCTTGAAAAATGCCTTGATGATGTGCTAAATTGTTTCTTAATTCTTTCTTAGTATCAATTTGAAATTAAGAAACAAAGTTGAGTAATTAATGTGTAGCCTTTTAGGGATTGTTAGACTATATTTGATGATTATATGCTAAGTTATGTGCTATTGAAACCCTAAGATGTAATTGATGCTTTAATATGTGTTAGGTCCATATGTTGCTTGCTTACATGCCTATATTCACCAACTAGTTTGTTTTATTGCTCATTTTAGCTAGGTTAACTAACTATAATGACTTATGTATGATCACTAGTATAACTTCTCAACTTTGTATGGTCGTCTAAATTTTGTTTGAATGTGGAGGTAAAAACTGAATACTAAGTCTGTAGTAACACACCACCTTGTCTACGATGCTCAAACTTTAGCTGCTGAAAGTTTAAGCATTGAGAAACAAACTTGGTAACATTTAATCTTAGACGACCCCACCAATAATGTTGCCTTAAATCTCTACACATCTTCGCGATGCTAGGATGTATGGAATATCTAGTATAGTGGGCCTTACAAAGAATAGTATGAATCAAGTCATTTAACCTAGGAACATAAATACGATGGATCATCCACAACACACCACAAGAATCCATAGATGAACCACTAAAATCACCCCTTAAAACTAATTCTCGAATATGACTCAAAGATCTATCCTTGTATTGTCACTATCGTATCTGATCGAACAAAGTAGGTCTAATCTCAACATGAGCAAGGACTCTGCTCGGGTTTGATATGTCCATTCAGACCAAACGGTTAGCCATAGACTGGATTCTAAGGCCAACAACTTCTCTGACTCGTACAAGTGCATGAAGTTCCTTATCATAGGCAGAGTAGTTCAAGGAAGCCCTATTTAGTTTCTCATTAAAGTAGGCCATGGGCTTGCTTTCTTGCATCAGGAAACCACCAATGTCAATCCTCAAGGAATCACATTAGATTTAAAACATCTTTTCAAACTTGGGAAGTTGAAGCAATGGTGCTGAACAAGATAGACATCAAGGCTTGAAAAGCCTTGTCTTGTTCTTCTCCCTAAATAAATGAGACATCCTTATTCATTAACCCATTTAATGGAGGTGCTGAAGTTTTTAACAAAATGCCTATAGAAACTCTCCAACCCATGAAACTACAGACTTTGGTAGTGTTGGAGGGGGTTGGCCAAGATTTAATGGCCTCACCATTTTCGTCGTCAACTTCCACTCTAGCAATACACATAATACAATTGAGGAACACAACTTTGCTAACACCAAAAGAACATTTCTTGAGATTTGTAAAATGTTTCTCTCTCAACAAGAGTTCAAATACCTTTCTCATATATTGCACATGTTCCTCCAATGATCGCCTATATACAAGTATGTCATCGAAATAAAAGATGACACACTCATTTATCAGTGGCTTAAAAATGTGGTTTATGAGTCTTATAAAGGTACTCGGTGCATTAGTTAGGTCAAAAGTCATAACCACCCATTCATATAATTCAAACTTTGTTTGAATGATATCTTTTAATCATCTCTCGATCGCATACGAATTTGATGGTACCCACTTCAAAGATCAATTTTTGAGAAGATAGTTGATCCCCTAAGGTCATCTAACATGTCATCTAACTGGGGTATGGGATGTCTGTATTTGATAGTGATTTTATAGACTGGCCGACAATCCATACACATTCTCCAACTGCCATCCTTCTTAGGATTAAGAATGACAAGAATAGCACAAGGACTAAGGCTCTTTTTTATTAAGCCTTTGTTCAACAACTCCTCCACTTGATTTTGGATCCTTGGTCTCAGCAGGGTTGCTCCTATAAGATGGCTTGTTTGGGATTTGAGATCCTGGCATGAAGTCTATTTGGTGCTCAACTCCTCTTATGGATGGTAATCCACTCGGCATCTCTTCAGAAAATAAAATATCATATTCCTACAAGACAAAAGATAAGATACTAGGCAAAGTGCTAGTATCTTAGTTAGCGGTTAACAATAAACTAATGCTGACAAGGCACACTAAGACGTGCCCCTCATCAATCCCTTTTAAGAATTTATTTGGTTTAGCTAACATACATATCTTGGTATTTGAAGCTGCGACTAATTGTTGATGCTATCCACTCCCTTCACCTCCCTGAAGTACCTAGGTCTTCTCCTTTAATACGTTCATCAATCAGTAATCCTTACTTACCTGATAAGGCGTTAGAGAGCAAGTACATGTTTCTTCCCTTCAAAGGTGAATGAGTATTTATTAGTCCTCCCTTGGTGGGTCACATCTCGGTCAAACTACCAAGGCCTCCCAAGCAACAAGTGAAAAGCTAGCATGGTTACTACATCAAACACAAGTTCGTCCTGGTACTTACTTATGCTAAATTCGAGGCTTGTTTGCTTCAATACCTTCATCTCACCACTGTCGTTGATCCACTATAGTTTATAAGGGTTTAGGTGTTTTTGTGTGGTGAGTTGCAAATGGTTAATTAATGACTGACTTACTACATTAGTGTAATTTGCACTATCTATGATCAACGAGCATATCTCCTTCTGGACCTTGCACCTAGTATGGAATAAGTTCTCTCTTTGATCCAACTCCTCCTTCATCACAACACCCATTAAACGCCTTAGTTAACACAACAAATCTTTTCTCTCGGGTAGAAATTTTTGGAGTCTTCATCACCTATACAGTCATATCGTCTCATCATAATCCCAATAGTAGGTTCTTTAGTTTTCCCCATTCCATCACTACTCATCTCATTCTCTTTATCACTCTCACTTCCCTCTCCCTCAGAGTTATCTTTGCTCTCAGTTTTGTATCCCTCCCAAAAGGTTATGATCACCCTCCTGTTAGAAAACTCACTTGCAATATTTCCTTGACCCTGACACTTAAAACATTGTATAGTAAAAGGTCTTAGAGTAGGGGATTTAGTAAAATTACTTTCTCGGGCTCTATAGTCGTCCTTGGGCTTGATGTAATCCTTGGATTCACCTTTGGCTGGTTCTCCCTGGTCTACCTCCTTAGAAGTGTTATAGTTAGAGGGTGACTTACTTCACACTTCCTTTATTCCACAATGCCGAAGTGCCCTTGCCCTCGTAACTCTTTTCTGCCTTCAAATCTACTTTAAGTTTATTTATGTCGTGGAAGGATTCATTAAGTGTGTGATTGTTCTTAAGCCTCATAGGCTTTGAGATGTCATCCTTTAGACCATTGGTGAAGTTTATCACTGTGTGTTGCATTGGCTCCTCAAGCTTGGCCTTCATTCTCAACCCCTCTAACTCATCATAGTATTCTTCAAAGATTTTTTAACCTTGGTGTAATGCATACACCATTTTGAGCATCTCCCCAAGATAATTGGGGGGAACATAATCTCCTCCATCAATGCTAGAAATTCTGTCCATGTAGGCGTCACAAAGTGGTTATTCGTGGCCCTCATTCGTACTTGTGCTTCCCACTAAGTTAAAGTGTATCCTTCGAACTGGGTAATGGCATATTTGGGCTTCATCATTTCTGTAACATTTTTGGTGAGGAATATCCTCTTAGTTTGGAGTTTCCAAGCAATGAATTTCTCTGGATCACTACCTCTCTTAAAGGTGGGTAGTATGAGCTTTATGGTATTGATTCCATGCCCGGTATTACCTCTTCCTTTATTTCCTCCATCACACAGCTCCTCCCAATCTCCCATCCTATCCTTTCTACCCTGATTCCTATCTTCTCTACCTCCATGGCCATGGATTTCCATTCCTTGGTTCCTTCCCTGGCCCCTGATTCCTCCTTTCCTACCTTCATAGCTATGGTAACCCTTATAACCATTATCATCAGGAAATACTCTGTAACCATACCCTTCGTCGTGGTATTCATATGTTGGGTTATTGTATAATCGGTCTTAGTGATGTGTATTTGGAGGTGGGGTACTAATCATTTATGGATAAAGTAGTTGGTGTTCATACAAAAGGGTTTGTTGTGTGAATTGAGAATGAAATTATGGTTTCCTTTGTGGTTGGTCATATGTGTGTGGAGCTCATGGTGATATGGGTGGATTATTGAAAGGATGTAGGGTACCTACTCTCGGAATGGGCTGGCACTCATGTGAAAGTTGGTGGGTTGTTGCATGGGTTGTTGAATGGGATTATTGCATGTGAAAGTTGGCACTCACGTTATAATGCCCATCATGATGGAACTTCCAGTTAACCAGAGTCTCATGACGATACGCATCATATCGTGATGCCCATCGTGATGGCACTCTAAGTATCCAAGAGTCTAACCACGACAGACATCATGTCATGATGCCCATCATAGTGGGACTCCTAGCTATCCAGAGTCTCACCACGACACGCATCACGTTGTGATGCTCATAGTGGTGGAATTCTAGCATTCCAATAGATGATCACGATGTGCATCACGACGTTGCTACTAACATTATTGAATATGTTTCGAAAGAACATATCAATAGTAAGATATGCACACTAAAATAGATCTTATTTTCTTTTGATTTTTATTTGATGTTTGTTATCTAAGTTAAGATCTCTATCAATTTAGATGCAACCACATAAAATTTATTTAAGAATGATTTTTATCGTGAGCAGAATTTAAATCCAATTTTTTAATTAAGAACGTAGAGATTCTACTATTATCCTTCCCACTTCTTTGTTGGTTAAAGAAGATAAAAAATAAGCAACCACATGGAAATTTCAAAAAATATTTGGGGGTTGTGGGGAATGTGGTACTAATATATAAATGTAATAAAAAAGTAAATAGTTGGACATAAAGAATATGAAATGGATGTCGGAGAAAAAGAATAATTTGATTATTGTACTAAACTAAAGGATGACAGATATATATGTGTAGATAAAACATTAACTTTGATCTAGTGGGCAAGACAAGATGTAGTACGCAAAGTAAATTTCCTTCGTCACAAAGAGAGCAATCTGGTGTAGAGACGATATTCGATATTTTTTTTTTTTATAATAGAGACTATTTGAATTATATTCGCACAAAAAATGTTCACCTTAGAAAGATAAAATGATCTCTAACATTGTGGACCGGCTCACTTTTTTTTTTTGTTAAAAAGGTTAATATATTATAGCTTAATATCCATCAGTACAAAATAGGAAGGCGTCGACACCTGATGGTAGTACCGTAGGGGTATTAAGTGTAGTATTTACAACATTATAATAAAATGGAGTAGGCAGTAACGGTTTTGGCATAGCAAAAGAAATTTCATCCTTATTTGTTTTAATGTTTGAATGAAAAATATAAGACGGAATTGTCCATTCTACTTTAGTATTATAATTTCTCATTCTTTCTTGCTCCTTCTTTAGCCGGTACGTTTGCAATTTGCTACTCTGTTGGTCTCTAGATAGCTATAATGTACGGGCGGGACCAGCTCACTTGTTTGTTCTTATATAAAATTATGAGTTTTTCCTGTGTCATCTTTTGATGTATTTTTAGCTTATGACATGTGAAATAAATAATTTGAAATCAAAGAAACACAAGAATCGTGAGGCAAAGCAACACTCATTTTGGTCAATGTATCCATTTCTAGGTCCTTCCTTGCTTTTAACATTTGTTTCAACATTTTTCGATGAATACAAACACATTGATTAAGACTTTAAGTGGCCTCTGTTGCCATCTTACGTTCATGTCACAAAGAGATATCTAGTGTACTTCTATCCTATTTACCCAGCTTATATTTTTTATGTTTGTAATTCATTAATCAGATTAATTTAAATTCGTCGTCATGCATGAGTAATTACAAGAAAAAACACTTCTATCAAGGGTTTCTTTAATTTATTTTGCAAAATCAAGTGTTCCAATTCAAAAAAAATTAGTTACCAATGAAAGAAATGTCATTACAAAATTTGTTAATGATGATCTCACAAAGTATTCCCTTCAAACTTGTCAAGATTTCATTTTGACACTACTTATTCTTCACGTACTACCTTTAACATCTCAACTATATATTAAACACACAGTTACAACTGCAAGTCACCATCTTTCGCATTTTTTTTTTATTATTATTATTAGTTCATATTAATGGATTCAACCTACTCGTTAGGGAAAAAAATTCGTCCTATCCTATTTTAAAAGTTTATCAACAGGAAAATATAATTATTTTTTCTAGACTCCTAATTAAGTGAAGTTTTTGGCAAATTATGTTTTTAATAACCTTCAAGCAAACGACCTAGGGAAACGAAAAAAAAAATAAATAAATTAATATAGCACCTGTTTGGTGACACCACAGATTTGGATTCAGTGGGAACAAGTTCCCATCTAGATTTGTAACCTTATTTTGAAAATTATAATATAGACATATTTTATCCAAAATATCTTGTTTCTCAATCCAAGTAAAGTTTGCTCCAAGAAATATTAATATTTTCTATGATTTTCACAAGTTCTATAATGAATTGTGATCTAGTAATTAATTAAGTGATAGAAAAAAAATTATTTGGTATTTTTTTTATTTATCGAAGCTTTGATTGTTTTTTAAAAATAATTTTTTTATTTCATATATAAGATAGTGATATGGATTATGTATATTTTATCCTTTCTGAATTTTATTTTTTAAAAATATATTAAATATGTTATTCTATTAAAATTTTAATTTACAGAATTATCTGATAATTAATACTAATAAAAGATAAAAAAAAAATATTTTATAAAATTAATTAAAATACATATAAACTGATCCGAATATCAAAAGAAATGTGGTCCCATATATCACATGTATAAATTATAAAAGTTGATAAAGGAAAAGGGAAAGAAACAGTAGTAGAAAAGTAATGAAACTGTTTCAGTTCACGAGAAACTAAATTTACTACAAAGTACATAAAAATATGAGGGTAAAAAGTGAACACTGCTCTGGGCAAAACGACGTTCTTTTCTTGAGCTTTAACTCAAACGCCTGTCCCATTACAAAAGCTACCTTTAGCCCTATGGTATATGTGCCAAGATCTCAAGGTTATGCCTGTCATTGAATATCATTTGCCTAAGTTGGTGACTGACTGCACATAAGTGATATTTGAAAAAAAAAAATCTTGTATTGAAAAATTAAGCTATATTTAAACAGCTATATACTTCACTTGAACAAATGTTTTAAGTTTGTTAGGAAAACAAATTAATTGAAAAACTCGTTAAAACTAGCTTTTCAAACTTAAAAAACTCAATTTAGGTAAAGTGAGAGTCAGTTTAAATCGATGACGAATCTAGTATTTTAAAATCATAGATATTCTTTAAGTTTACGAGGTAGTAATCTATTTGCTCTCTAGATACTCTTTGTTCAAAGTTATAACATTTTATTTCATGAATGCAGAGCACCTGACAAACATTGTATAGATTGACGGTTGAATTTAAGGATCATCATTTAATCTATAGCACAAAGTGAATGAAATTTTGCAAGTTGAGTCATTTCAGAACCATTTCATAAATGTGCGATCAAAGTTAGCAAATTTGGCAGTGAACTTATGATATTCTTGCCTATGTAAATATATAGAATTATCCATAGGAAAAAAATAGGTGCGTTAACTTTAACTATTTATGACCCTAATTCACCCTTGACCAAAGAAACAAGAATTGAAAAGATATATGATGAGGCTTTTTTTGGGCCAAAATACCCCTAGATAGCAACTAGAGGAAAAACAAAAGCCTGCATGGCTTAAATAAGTAATAAACTATTTTTCTTAAAGAAAACAAACGACTACTGACTGGTCGCAACGGTGGTCACTTTTTTACCTTTACATCTTACCAACTTTGTAAAAGGTGAAAAAGTTAAGCGGGTAAATCCTACAAAATTGCTTCGCCGCCAATTTAACAATGGCTTAATTACTGTGTTTAGAATTCAAAAGTTTCACTAGTTAGAAGAATTACTATTGGTTGTAGTTTACGCATGCATTTATAGACGGATAAAAGAACTTTATTCGTGTGATTTATTTTTAGCGGGAAAGGTAAAAAATCTGATAGAGATATTGGATGTTTATTTTGAAGGGACTAATGCTTAATAAAAAAATTACAAATTGTATGGGGTAAAATTTGATTTAGTAACTAGATATAATCGAAATGAAACTCGTAGAAGATGTTAGTCTAGACTTTAGTAAGTAGTTCGTGTGAATATCAGTGATGATGATTATGGTATTTGAGTTAATGAAAATACTAGTTCAAGAGCGTGGTAACCCAATAGTAAAGGTGACAAAAGGGTTGGTTTGTACGGGTATACCGGTTCAAATTGGCTGGATCGGTTCATGAACCGGCTTGAACGATTCGAGTTATTTTTTATAAAACGAAATCATTATTCATCACGTATTGAATCAAATACTATTCACATGGATTGAACCGATCCGAATCAAACATGTTAAATCTAATTATTTATTACAAGTTAATTAACTTCAAAAAAATAATGAAGTTAATTTACTTGCCTTTAGTCCTATCTCTACTAATTTAATTTAATTTACGGCCACTCAATTTTTCGACAAACGCAAATAAATTTCT
>JBDJHY010487183.1:0-17314 GCA_039654485.1 Withania somnifera | reverse complement strand
AAGTAGCTAAAGGCAATTACCAAGAATCCAAAAGAAAAAAAGAGAGGAGATGAAGAAAAGAAATAAAGTGGAACACAAAAATACACAACTAACAAACTCCCCAAAACCTAGTATCATGGTTATAGAGAAACTATATACAAAAAAGTACTATGCAGGTTCAAATTTGTTTTTCAAAAATTCATCCCATTTGATAGTTAAATCATTGTATTGCATTTTTTCATGAAAATTATGTGCTTGTGTATCGTGTTCAGGCATAAAATCCAATCATGTACCTTAATCCCAATGCAAAAATCCAACATGTAAAACTGCTGCTTGTACAGAACTTTGATCATCACATGTTCCTCTATGCCATATGCCAAGTCCACTACTATGAAGATTTGACTAGAAATAAATTTTTAGTAGATAGTGGAATCAAACTCGATACACTTATGTGAGTCCTACCCAAATTTTGACTAAAGGCTCAGGACCATAAGATGGATGTGTTTTCCTAGAGCCTATCAAGGCTAATGAGACATGGGTGAGGGAGTTTTATGCAAACCTAAATGAGGTTAATCTCTCCTCTCCATTTATGAGGATTTTAGGAAAGATGGTTGATTTTGGGGAATAAGAAATCAATAAATTTTACGAGTTGCCCGACCATGACCCTGCCTTATTTAGAGCCAAATATTGTGCCCCGAGAAAATGGCTAGTGTCTAAGATTTTTCATGAGAAGAAAGTACCATAGGAAACTAAAAAAAAGTACATCACTTCCAAAGAGTTCACCGTGGAAGCAAGGATTTGGATATCAATCCTATGCAGTTGAGTCTCTACCATGTATAAACTTATTTTATATACCACTTTGGAGAGCCTAAATGGTTTCTTTCATTATTTATGACATTCCTATAAATGTCGATTACATGATTATTCAAGATCTTAAGAAGTACAAGAAACATAATATCCCCATGTTAATATTTCCTTTTTTTATTTACTAAGCTATACATGTTTGCAGGACTTAAGGTTGAACTGGGAGACAAATGGGTAGATCCCAAGAAATAAATTCAACCGATAAAAAAGTAAAGAGATGTATTCATTATAAAGGGAAGGAAATAACAATCCTCAAGCCCTTTTGAGGAGATATCAGCTGAGATAAGGCAGATTCTCAAGCTTGAGCAAACTTCCACAGGGACCACATGAGGCTTCCTAAGGACTCTCTGTTTTTGTGTCATGAGAGGAATTTGAAAAAATAGATAAATGAGTTAAAATAATCATAGGGATCATTTAGTCACATTGGAAAAGTCTTACACATATTTATCTAAGGCACATGAGTAGTTGAGTACCTCACTCACCAAGATGGTCCAAAGAGAAAAGAAAAAAGATAGGTTCTCCACCTGAATGTGGAAAGAGGTAAAGGGGCTATGGAAGGTGATGAAGCCTAGATATCTAGTACCTATAGTTAAAATGGGTGATAAGGATGCCCCCGTTCAGTAGTCCAGTGAGTATGTAGATGATGAGGATATCGAGAGAGAGGGGAACCAGTGATGCAGATCAGGGACCCTCTACCCCCTTTTATTTACTTTATGATTTATGTTATCTTGATATTAGGAAGTGAGGGATCAACTAGATCTTCTCTTGGGGTGGTTTATAGTTGGTATTTTTTATGCTTACATTGTACCCTTGATGAGCTTTATCTTATTTTAATATTGGTTTCCCTTTTCAGGCTTGTTATGTAGATATTGTGCCCTTTTTAGGATTGACGTTATATATGTTTTTATTGATATTTATATCTTTTTTTTTTTGGATTATTGTTTATTATCATTATTTTTTTCTTTTTTGTATTATTGAGTGGCTTTTCCCAATGAAGGATAGAGTGCCGACTTTCTTAAGGGAAAAAACCACAAAATTTTTTGGTTTTTGTGGTTATTGATGTGGAGAGTGAATGGCTAGTTTGTATTAGTAAGAAGTCTCCAATTCGAGACGACCCTCAGAAAAAAAATTTAAGTTATGAAAATCAAGTTGCATGAAAAATAAATGGTTTTGTGACAATATATTAATTCTTAGTGTGTCTCTTGATTCACTAGTTTGTGATGTCTTAATAATTTGCTTATAACTCCAATAGTTTTTATCTAGGAACTGAAATTTATCCATCTTGAATAATTCATATGTCATGTGTTGTGAGTTTTTTCTTTAATTCTCTTGCTATTTGTGGTTACTTGGTTAATCTATTAATACTAGTCTTGATTGATTTTTTTTTTGGAGAAATGACCTTAGGCCTTCTTTTTTATTTTCTTGAAATTGTTTTAGCTAAAATCCCACCATTTTCTGATGTTTTATCCCTTGTTTCCCCCTTTGATCTTTAAACCTTTTGTTTGGCAACCGCATTACAAGCCTTGATCCATTTCTGAATGAACTCCTCTTTTGAATCCTTCGCTCCTTGAATGCTAAACTTTACAACTTAGGTTTTGGAGGATGTGTGTGATGGCATTGAATATGCTTCCCAAAAGAAAAAATCAAAGAAAATTCATAAAAGCTCATAAAAAATAAAAAGAGCAAAATTAAAAATGTTATTAATAGATGGGGAAGCTAGAGCAAAAACAATAATGTTTGGTATACTATGGAAATAATGAAAATAAAAAGTGAGTAAAGTTTAGATAATAAATGAAAAATGTGGTGTGGTCTTCAATGAGGGTGTAGTCACTATTATGTTAAATTCTTATCCAAACCATCCCCAAGCCTACATTACAATCTTTGATAAGTCCTTGTGGGATCTTCGACCGAACACTTTTGAGTTAGTGATGAAAGAAAATAAGGGTAAGATCACATAATAATACATGTGATATTTGATTTTCTTTGTCGAGTATGAGTATTGTTTTTCATCCTGGTATTCTCTTTTTATATAAAGTGTGTTTTAGGACTCCCTTTGTTGTGAGGGAAATGAATTAGGAAGGTTTGGTGATGTTGATACATTCTGAAGACAAGGCAAATAAGTATATGTTATGAACTAGTGTGTTTAAGTCACTTTTTGAAATTCTTTGTTCTCACTTTGTAATTTTATGTATTCTATTGCATATTTGAAAATGTGATTGAAATGAAGAAAGTATTGCTCACATGTTGGATGACTTAATGTTAGTACCAATCAAATTCGTGAACCTTGTTTTTGAGTTGGAGAATATGGAGTTGGAATGTTAAGTGCTAATTGAGGTTTTATTGATAATATCCTCATGGTATGTTTGATTTTGTTTTCTTGAGGACAAGCAAAGATTTAAGTTGGGGGTGTTGATGAGTCGTGAAATTACCATTTTTCTTAATCACTTTTTATACATATTCACATTCTTTATTCATGATTAAGTCTACTTATGGTGTGAATTTATTATGTTTCAGGGAATCTTAATTTAGAAGTAATCAAAGGTGAAACGATGCAAAAATGAGCCAAAACAAGCTTAAAATGAAGAAAAGGAGCTGAAAGGGAAAAGGGCTAGAAATCATTGTAGATGACTATTTATATGCCAAAAGGGTCTATAAATTGGTCGGTCAACAAAGTTAGAGGAATGATTAATCAGCCAAAGGACCGATTTATTGATCATTCAACAAAGTCAACATGACTGAAAATTAGAAAATGACCAATTTATCAGTCAGTCAACCTCATCAAACGACGGATAAGTCAGTTAATTGTGAATCCTCTGGAAAAAGTGGAATTGTAAACCATGTTTATTTTCAATCCATAAAAACTCCAAAAACCTCATTTCTCAATATCTTTTCCTACCAAGAACTTCTTCTTGGTTTTGAACATCTCAAAATAGGGCAAGAACTCTACACCATGGGTTGAAGATTTGGGTGAAAACTATTGCAACATATGTACCAATTTCTTCTTCCCTTAGTTTTATTACATATTTTAGTGTGTAGTTTTTATTCCTTGTTTAGGTATTGCTGATAGAATGTTTCAATATTTATTCAATAATGTTGGTTTTGATTATATTTCTTGCTTTTATATACATTAACTGCTTGTTGATTATTATTTGGGTTTCGTATATCTAAATCATTGTCTATTTTATTGATTTCCAATAAGAATAGCTAACCCTAGAACTTTCCCGTTAATCTTGATTTAGCTTGACCATAGTAAATTGGGATTAGGAACATTGATTTACCATAACTTGAGTGCCTCATTAATGGATTTAAGCCTTAACTGGAAGAATCCCAGTGTAACCTAATTGGGTTGTGTTCATGCTCCTTGCTTGGGTCGATAGAACAAGCGATGGAAGGTTTGATAGTGTTCAAAAGAAACAAGAGGCACATGTTATTCATTATTCAAAAGAAACTAGTAATGCATTATAATCCAAGGCTAATCTTTAAACCCATGTGTAATCAATCTAGTATTTAGTTTATTATAATGGATCCTTGATAGGGTTAATTAGCTAAATTCTTTATTGTTATCGATTGAATTGTGAAGCCATATATCAACCTCTTGTTTAATTTATATCTTTAATTTGTGACACCATTTTGTATATTTATCTCCCCTTTGAATGTTAGACCCATTAGACTCATAGTAATTTTTCTTTAGTTTCCGTTCCTACTCGATTGTCTTTATATTTTTCCTCGTGGATTCAACCCCGACCTTATTAGTTGGGTGTTTATACTTGACAATAGTGTAATTGAGTGTTATTAAGACTTCAACGGGTAAGGGTCATTTCCTGCACCTGCAGATAGGGCACCAACTAGGGTAGGGATAGGGTTTGACCTAAAGATCTAGGATGGGAATAAGCTACTACACCAGCTTAGGATTAGGTCATAGAACCTTCACCAGATCTAACAGTGGAGGTTGAGTATTAACCTCCTTACATAAAGGGTATTGTACAAGTCGTAGCTCAAGTAGGTTTTGTTTTCGCTCTAGGTCTCTAGGATACTATGTTAAGGATTTTAAGCTTTTTTAGGGTAATCCATTGGATGGAGTACTATTGGGTTTTTCTTATGGTCCTCAGGTCAATGATGAGGCTAAAACTTCATATTAACGAGAGGCATAGGATGTTTGGACTTCAAGGGAACGACATACTACTACAGCTCTAATGTGGGGGCATTTCTAGTTTCAATAGTTGTTCATGCTTTTACAACCAAACTAACCATGAATTATAAGTAGAATGGATTATTATATTGGCTTCTTTGATGGTTTTTTAGTACTCTAGGATAACATGCTTATGACTTATTTGTGAGTTTCTATGAGGGGTTGCAACTTAGGTTAATAGAGTCACATGGGGTTGATTACACCATATTTTAGATAAATGGACCAGCAAATCTGTAGTGGAGAAAATATTTCGAGTGTAGGCCATCCAATTCATCTCTGATGACATGGGCACAATTCTCCAAGGCTTTTATGGGGAAGTATGTTCCCCACATTTGAGAGAGAGGACTTGGGATGAGTTTATCGGCCTCTTGAAGGGTTCCATGTTAGTTTTAGAGTATGAGGCGAGGTTCCATGAGTTAGATAGACATGGTGATATGCATATGGAGATAAAAAACGAGAGGATTCCAAGGTTTTCTAGGGGGTTGATTGTCCCCCTTCAATATGGAGCTAGAGTAGTTAGTGTCTTCTGGGTTTACTTTTTAAGTTATGGACCATGCATAAACTATTGAGGGGGATGTGGTGCGAGGTCTATAGAGGTAGTGAAAAGAGGTCCCACCATTAGGAGAGATGTAGTGGTGGTTCTTAGCCTAGTGGTAAGGCTTTCCCTAAAAAGGATTCTGATCAACATTATTTTCTTAGAATGACCATTTAGGAAGCATTATAGATAACAAAAGCCGGTTATTCGAGACATAGTGACAAGAGCAGTTAGGGTATGAACATGATTTCAGGAGGTTCACATTTTAGGTATTAAGGCTATGGTGTCCATTATGGTTCAGTAAGTTATTTTCCATGACCAGAGTCTACATTTTAGGTATTACCAGAACCTTAAATCATAAGCTACCCAAAGCATACCCTTGCATGATACTCTAGAATAATACTATCAATTATATGCAGAAGATTCTAATAACAATGGAATAGGAAACCATAAAGGTTTTATCATAAATTGAAAACAAATGTCCAATAACTAAATGTAGATGAAACAAACTAATAACTATCCATGAGTTTGGAACCCTCTACTAATAAATATGAGATGTGGGATAAAACCCCATCTAATTTCTAAAAAACTATAATTAAATAATTAAATAGCCTAAAGAATTCAACTGATAATATAGCCCTTGGATGATGAGAACTAACCAAGAGCAGACTGAACGTACATAATCTAATTAATTATGAACTTAACAATATGTACCTGAATCTACATCGTAAATAATATGAAACACAAGAAATGATGTCACGACCAAACAAATCAAGTCATACTAGCACATACTACTACTTTCATCTAGGTAATCGAACCCCTAGACCAGAACAACAAGTAATGGGCAAAGACAAGAAAAAGACAAGTAGCGGAAAACTAACTAAGGAGATAAATGGGATAACAAAAGGCATTTCCCATACTGAATTCAAGCTTCAATACTTGTTCTAAGATAGAATAAACTTAAAAATTATTTCCATGTGGACACGAGTTTGGACCATGACTTGTAGGGAATCACCAAATGAGTTGTGGGGTCCACTCATGGGGTGATGCTTGAGATTTTCATGTTTTTCTAGGTTCCTATGAGTTGGGACCATGAATCTTGACATGAAGGATCACAATTCATTTTGTATTATCGTGCTTTGATTCCCATAAGATTGTTTTTAGTCTAGTTCCCATGATATCACTTCATGAGTCATGAAATAATATACCACGACTTGTGGTATCAAAGAATATGATGATTTCCAGTAGAAGAATTCCATCCAGTGAATTGTACCACAAGTCATGGAGTATCACTTCATGAGTCATGGAATGGACTCATCTTCTGATCCCGACAATCTTGAGGTATATTAATGAGGGATTATTCTGAAATATTCTAGGATCTTGTTACCCAATTTCATGTTGTTTTGGACTCAAAATTGGCTAATATGAATACCCACCCCCCCAACACTTTATTCCATTCATTCTACACTTAACAAGATTAAAGTTATGGTTTTACTCAAGTTTTCTCTACAAAGTTCAAGAAGAGGTTAGGGTTTCTCCTCCAATTAAACCAAGGGTTTCTTCAAGATTCAGGTAACCAGGTAATGATAAAGGGTCCCTTTAACCCTTGTGCATAACTATGCCAAGTATTTTGGTTCATGTTATAACTTAGAGATTTTAGGATGAATCCCAATATTCTTGCTCATGTTGAAACTGTGTAATTTGTTGTACTCTTGATCATTAACATTCTCTTATAGCATGTGTTCATGATAATCTTGAAAAAATTACTATTAATTGGGAAGCATGGTCAAGGTCATGGTGATACAAATCCCTTGTGTATAGTCATATAAGTATTTTGTTCATGATTTTGTTAATTTTTTACATAAGTTGAGGTTAAGGTTCATTGTTAGGTAAGTTGTAATGATAGAAGCATTGGTTATGGTCATGGTAATGTTTTCGTGATTTATAAACTAATGATTTTTTTATTTTAAACTTAAGCATGATTCAGAGTCAACCAAATTTGAAAGAATGTTTATTGTGTCTTAAACAATAAGTCTAGTCACGTTCAAGTTAGAGAATGAGATATATAGAGGGGAAGAGTTTATAGGTTCATGGGATATTTTATGGCTAATATAGATAGAGTGATCATGATCAGCTTTTGGAGTAGTATTACTAGCAAGTGGATTCAGGTGACATAGTCCCTGTCCAATAACCCACGTATCAAATGTAGGGAGATCGTGGCCTAATATGGTGTTTGATAGTTCATAGCCCAATGAGACATTTATAGTTCATGGCTTACTTAGGATCTGCTAGGAGGTAGTTCATGACCCTTCCCCTAGGAAGGTTTGGGACCCCACCCAGCATAGGGATATATGTTAGATGTGGAGCTATATACACGAGGAATGTCATTTATAACCTCCTATGGCAGTGAAGTGTCAGTTTGAGGTTTCAAATATTCAATGAGGGTTTTAACCTCACTTATTTTCTTAGTTAAAACTGTTGAGTTGCATGATTTTCCACTGAGTCACTTTATACTCAGGATTTGAAATGTTTGGCTGATAATTATTAAAACATGTATATTATTTCTTTAGTGAGATTAATAGTTGTTCATGCATTGCATGGCTATGAGATATTTTATTTCGTTGAATAGCATATTTTTATCCTTACTCATATATTCTGTACATTTCACATACTAACCGCGTACATAAAATATTGCATGCTTATTCCCATGCAGATCCTGCCAGTCGTTCGGATGCTTGTGGATGAATGGATTTACATTTGTAGAGATTAAACAATTGTTATGTCCTTATTTCCATGAGGTCTTGAGATATTGTAGTTTGTTTCATTTATTATGAGTATAGCTAGATTTTTAGCATTATTTTTAGTTTTTATTTGGAGACTAGCTAGGAATCTTGTCCTAACAGTCAAGTACTTAACATATAGTGGATTTTAGACTGATGGTGTATTAGAGTTGGACTTGAGTTCCTCATTTTATTGATTGACTCATCTATTAACTGTTGTGAGGTCCACTATTCTTTAAGTAAGTATATAACATTTCTTCTGCTGAGTGTGAGTTAGTAGAGTTGTGAACGATCCAAGGTTCCATCTAAAGCTACTAAGGCAACTTAGTGGCTAAGGATGTCATACCGAGCCTAGGGGTGACTTCGGGCTTGAAAAATTAGTACCAAATAATAGGTTCAAGTTTCCTAAGATTTACAAAAGCCAGTATTAGGTAGACTATTTGTTATAGGTATGAAATGTTGCATACTTTCAATTGAGAGGCTACCGAGCATGTATAAAAAGTATCCCTTTGTTTATGATTCTATTTCATTCTTTAGAGCTTAACTCTAAGATTTATCTTCTGGTTCATGCCTTATGTATTTCATATTATGCCTCCATGTACATATCCATATCATCAGCTTAGAAGTCAGGATCACCAAAATCAAGATCCACTAATTTTAGAGCCTCAACAGCCATACAACATCACCATTGTAGATTTTCATAATAAAATTCACCTATTGACTCAGGACGTTCTTAAACATGTCTAACTACCAACCCATGTTCCAAGTAGCTCAGCCAGTAGCTCTCAATGCTGGAGGGTAATAGCAAGGTAGTCCTTGAGATTGACTCTTTCATAGTTTTATGGTTATAGGGTTTGGAAGGATTTGGAGAACTTCATTGATAAGGTTTGCGGGATTTGTTAGAAATGAGGGTACTAGATGTGGATAAGGTGGATTTAGCAGCATACCAGGTGAAGGATGTTTACACATCCTAGTGTGATTTATGGAAGAAGAATAGAGTCTTAGTTGTAACCCCCTTTCGAGGATGAGTTTGAGGAGGAATTTATCAGTAGAGTATTTTCTAGAATGAAAAGACGGGAGAGAGTTCATGAGTAACTATTTAGTGTTCGAAAGAAACTATTAATTAAAATACAAGTCTAATCTTTAAACCCATATGTAACGAATCTAGTATTTAGTTGTATGAAGGGTTGCATAAACTTCAGTTAGTAAAGTCACACTGGGTTGATTACACCATATTTTAGATAGATTGATAAGAAAATATGTCATGGAGAGAATATCACGAGTGTAGGCCAGCATTAGAGAATATCTCGAGTGTAGGCCAGCATTAGAGTATGTGCCCTGCACTAGAGAGATAGCTTATGGGATACGTTTATGGGCCTCTAAAAGGGTTCCATGTTAGTTTTTGAGTATGAGGCAAGGTTCCACGAGTTAGATAGACATGGTGATATGCATATGGATATAAAGAACGAGAGGATTCAAAGGTTTTTATAGAGGGTTCACTATCCCCTTCCATATGGAGCCAGAGGAGTTAGTTTCTTCTGGTGATACTTTTTTAGGTTGTGGACCATGCATAAACTATTAAGGGATGCATTGCAAGGCCAATAGAAGTAGCGAAAATAAGCCCCACCATCAGGACAGATATAATGGTGGTTCCTATCCCTGTGGTAGGGTTTTCCTTAGAAAGGGTTCTCATCAATATTTTTTACTTAGAAGGACCATTTAGAAAGCATTAAAGATTACAAAAAGTCAGTTATGCGAGACATAGTGACAAGAGAAGTCAGGTATGAACATGATTTCAGGAGGTTCACATTTTAGGTATTAAGGCTATGGTGTCCATTCTGGTTCAGTAAGTTATTTGTCATGACCAAAGTCTACATTCTAAGTATGACTAGCACCTATTAAATCATAAGCTACCCAAAGCATACCCTTTCATGTTATTCTAGAATAATATTATCAATTATATGCGGAAGATACAGATAAAAATGGAATGGGAAACCATAAAGGTTTCCTCATAAATTGAATACCAGTGTCCAATAATGAAACATAGATGAAACAAAATGATAATTATTTGTGTTTTGAAGCCTCTACTAATAAATATGAGTTACTGCGACAAGACGCCATCTAATTCTAAACAACTAAAACTAAATAATTAAGTAGTCTAGAGAATTTACACTATAATGTAGCCTTTGGATGATGAGAACTAGCCAAAAGTTTAGTGGAACCTACTTAAGCTAACTAACCATGAACTTAACAATATAAACCTGAATCTACATCATAAATAATATAAACCACAAAAAATGATGTCACGACCCAAAAAATCAAGTCATAATGGCGCCTACTACTACTCTCATGTATGTAATGCAACCCCTAAACTAGAACAACAAGTAATGAGAAAAGAAAAAAAAGAGAGAAATACGAATAGAGGAAAACAAAGGAGATAAATAGGATAAAAAAAAGTCATTAAGGAATCGTAAAGTACCATACTGAATTCAGGCTTCAAAACCTATTCTAAGATATAATAAGCCTTAAAATTGTTTCCAAGTGGCCTCGAGTTTAGACCATGACTCATACGGTGTCACTCAACGAGTCTTGGGGTCCACTCATGGGGTGATGCCTAAGATTTTCATATTTTTCTAGGTTCCTATGAGTTGGTACAATGACTCAGGACATGAAGGATCACAATTCATTCTATGTAATCGTTCTTTCATTTCTAAAATATTTTTTTTGGCCAAGTTCCCATTATTTCACTTCACGAGTCATGAAGTGGCTTACCACGACTTATGGTATGAAAGTGTAAGATGATTTCCAGTTGGAGAAAGTCCATCCCAAGAATTGTACCACAAGTTATCGAGTAGCACTCCATGAGTCGTGGAATAGACTCGTCGTTTGATCCCGATAGTCTAAAGGTATATTTATGATGGGTTGTTCAATAATATCCCAAGCACTTGTTACCCAATGTCATGTTGTTTTGGACTCAACATTTGGTGATATGAATACTCCAAGCACTTTATTCCATTCATTCTACACTTAACTAGATTCAAGCTATGGTTTCACTCAAGTTTTCTCTAAAAAGTTCAAGAAGAGGTTAGGGTTTCTCCTCAAATTCATCCAAGGATTTCTTCATGATTAAGGTATGTGGGTAATGACCAAGGGTCCCTTTGACCCTTGTGCCTAACTATTCCAAGTATTTTTGTTCATTTTATAACTTATAGATTTTAGGATGAATACTAATATTCTTTCTCATGTTGAAATTGTGTAATTTATTATACTCTTGATCATTAACATTCTCATATATCATGTGTTTATGATAATCTTGCAAAAATTACTATTAATTGGGAAACATGCTTAAGTTCATGGTGTTACAAGTCCCTTGTGTGAAGTCAATATAGATATTCTATTCATGATTTTGGTAATTATTTAATAAGTTAAGGTTAAGCTCCATAGTTAGGTAAGTTTTAAGGATAGAAGGTGTAAGGACCCGATTTCACATATCATGATGGCACCTACTGTACCATCAGTAGGAGGACTAAACCCCATAGTCCGAAGCCGAAGCGGAGAACTATTATATTAAATACGGAAGAATACCAAAAATCATAATAAAATAATAGTTGTGTGGAATTAATTAAGAAAGGAATAACCATCCAAAATTTGGTATCAATGTCAAATGAACCACTAAGTATAGAATGAAAAAACTGCAATAAATATAGTATCAAGATATCTTCGAAATACAATGGAGAACAATAAAACATAAGTCTAAAGAGTAGCAGGAACCAGATGGACGCCAAGCTCACCCTAAATCTCCGATGTAAATAAGAACCGAATGAACAGCGGTCTGTATATCACGGAGGAAACCTGTATTCGGATCTGCACATATGCAAGTGTAGTATGAGTACAAGTTGCCGAAACAACCCATACCCAGTAGGCTTCGAGGGCCCACTGAGCATATAATAATAATAAAAGCAGTAAATAATATAGTACAAAAAGAAGGGTTATAAAAGCAAATAGGACAAAACAGGAAAACTAGCAACTCAAGTACGAAACAAGTGTCCCACCGATAAATGGGAATCAAAGAAGATAAGGATAGAACATGGTTGGCATACCGGTAAAGTCAAATAAAAGGATAAAGAACAGAATGAAAGCACTAATCCTACATAACATGAAATAGCAAGTAACCAATAAGAACAGATAAGCGGTAATATAAATCATAAAGTAAAACAATTAAACACTGACAAGTCTCTCATAAGAAACGCAGTGTACACAAGAACGTGCTCACCCATAGGCCCCCCATCTGACCTATGAGCACACTGAAGAAAACAAGTGCAGAAAAGTACCAAACACATGATTGTCATCATAACCTCACATCCCACTTTTAGAACCACAATGAATCACAATTGGCACCTCATGCCCCGCTATAGTGTTATCCCATTAGCATCTAGTGCCTCATATCAGTGTTATCCCGCTGGCACATAGTGCCTCATATCAATCATATCATATGAATAATATCTGCTAGCCGTATTCGGCAAATCAAGGTGTACCAAGCCGATACATATATGTGGTAGTATCACCTATGGTCATCAATAATCCATATCATCATGTCTCTACAACTTCTAGTATGATGTGTGCAAAAACGTTGTACTCACTGTCGTACGATGACGATCTCAAGTCCTCGCATTGTACTCACTGTCGAACGGAGTTGGTCTCAAGTCCCAAAATTTATTAATAAAAATGTATATAATTACCGGTGCTAGGAGGTGACGCCTGGACTAAAACAAGTAAAAACAGTGTTACCGGGTGCTCGAGACCATGTCGAGACTAAACTAGTAAAAGATAATTACTTGTATATAATTAATTACTTATACTAAACCAGTCGAGATAATTAAAAATCATACTCCGACTAATATCCAGTGTGCTTCAAACAATCTAAAATTTGTGCCAATGAATTCTATATATTAATACGATTCTAACGATGTCTTTTATGCTAAGTTCTGGAATAGGCCTAAAATCAGGCTGAAATAGGCTTATAGGGCCCTCTTGCCGAAACTGCAAATAAATTTCACTACGAGGTTCCCGATACTGCCAAGAACCCGTGCTCCAAATTTTAGCACAATGCGAACGTGGGAAGGGCTCGAAATCAGCCTGGACAGATTTGACCCTAAAGGTTCAAAGATTCAATCTTTGCAAATTTAACATTGGAATTTTTGTGAATTAATTATCTAAGGAGCAATATACACCATATTGACAAAGAATTATACGAAAATAATCGAGTTATGGGATGGTTTCATCAACTTCATGCTCTAGGACATTAATGGAAGAATTAAAGAAAATAAGGAATAAGAAGAGGGGAAAACTTACCAAAATTCGTGTAGAAATCGGTGGAGAAAGTTGAGGAAAACTTCCTTGGCCTTGGAATGGTGTTTGAGAATGGTTTTTCCTTTGGAATGGGGATAACCATGTTTTTGGTTGAGTAAAAATGAAAAGGGTTTGTGCAAGAATATATTTATACTGCAAGTCATATACTGAATCGCGATCTCATGGCTCTTGGCGCGATCGTGTAGAGTTATGGAAATTAAGCCTTCGCGATCGTGTGATGTGGGACCGCGATCACATAGAGTAAAATCCACTTCATCATGATCGTGTGGCTCAGTCCATGATTATGTAGGGTTACCTAGATTGGCCATCATGATCGCATGGGAGTCCACCGCAATCGTGTAGGGATACATGACCTGCACTAGTTGTAGGTCCAATGTTGCATTTTTAGAATTTTCATTCAGGGTTTCGGGGATCAAATGGAGTCTAATTTTCACAAACCAAATATGTGTACAGCATGGAAACGACATTCCAGATACAACGAAGTTGACGAAACTGACATTCGAGGTTGTTTACTCAAAATGACCCCTTAAACCCAAAGGGAAAAAAGTTCATTTTTCTGCCAACACCTCAAAAATACAATGATAAGTCTAAAAATTACGCCAACACCTCACCTAGCCTAAATTTATCATTCTAGAGCTACTGGAAGTGTTAGAATTCCAATCTAACACTCTGAACATCAAATTACCACTCGAGCTCCACTTTAGGCCATAAACTTAACTAAAATCCACAATTTCGCATAACTTTCAAACAAAACCTCCAAAACATAAACTTAAGGTCGATTGTGACTTTGTTTGATATTCCAGAGCTAATGGAACTGTCGGAATTAAATTCTAAGATCATTTTGAAGGAAAGTTGACTTTGGTCAACGAGTATTTAGTTTGAGGCTCTAAAATAGGGAATTTGAGATATTTCTCGACTGAGTCTCCAGGGATCCGAATTATCAGTCCCAGCAAGTCATAAATGACTTGGAGAAACTACCAAAATGCTCTAAAATGCAAAATATCATGTATTTATCAAATATGACCATGGAGGTCATTACAGAAACATTAGTTATGGTTATGGTCAAGGTCAGGTTTTCATGATTTATAAACTAATGATTTTGTCTTTTAAACTTAAGCTTCATTCATACTCAGTCAAATTTGAAAGAATGTTTATTATGGCTTAAAAAATAAGTCCAGCCATGTTCAAGTCTAAGAATAAGATATACAGAGGGGAAGAGTTTATAAGTTCATGGGACCTTTTGTGGCTAATATAGATAGTGAAAAAATTGTCGAGTAAGGGGGTACTTTTCGAGGTAGGTTCCCAAGACATCCCAATTTCCAAGGGGATGTTTTGGGAGTGATTATGATCAGTTTTTGGAGTAGTATTACCACCGAGAGGATTCAGTTGATAGATTCCCTATCTAGTAACCCATGTTGCCAAACATAGGGAGATTGTGGCCTAATATGGTGTTTGATAGTTCATAGCCCAATGGCTTAGTTAGGATCTACTAGGATTTAGTTCATGGACCTTCCCCTATAAAGGTTTGGTACCCCACCCAGCATAGGGATATATTTTAGATATCGAACCACATACATGAGGTATTTCATTTACAGAACCTCCCAAGGTTAGTCAAGTGTTAGTTTTATGTGTCAAGTATTGAAAAAGGGTTTTAACTAAACTTAACTTATTTTTTTAGTTAAAACTGTTGAGTTTCATGATTTTCCACTGCTTACTTTATACTCAGGAGTTGAAGCTTTTGGATAATAATTATTAAAACTCATCTATTATTTCCTTATTGATATCTGTACGTCTTTATGTATTGCATATCTATGAGATGTTGTATTTGTTTGTTTAGCCTATTTTTATCCTTACTCATAAATTTAGTATATTTCACATACTGACTACTTACTTACAACACTGTATGTTTATTCGCATGCAGGTCTTACCAGCAATTCGAATGCTTACGGTTGACTAGATTTACATTTGTAGAGATTAGAAGATTGCTAAGTCCTCATTACTATGAGGGCCCGAGATGTTGGAGTTTGTTTCTTTTATCATGAGTATAGAAAGATTTTTAGCATTATTATTTATCTTTTATTTGGAGACTAGCTAGGGATCTTGTCCTAATAGTCAAGTACTTAACATATAATGGATTAGTGTTGGTCTTGAGTTTAGCATTTTATTGATTTACTCATCTATTAACTGATGTGAGGTCCACTATTATTTATGGTAGTATATAATATTGCTTCTTCTGAGTGTGAGTTATAGAGTTGTGAACAAGCCAAGGGTCCATACAAGGCTACTAAGGTGACTTAGTGGTTAAGGATGCCGTACCATGCCTAGGGGGTGACTTTGAGGCCAGACAGACTTGCTACCAGAGTAATTGGTTCAGGTGTTCAAGGATGTACAAAATCCAGTATTAGATTATTTGTTATGGGTATGAACTTCTACATACTTTCAATTGAGAGGCTACCGAGCATGTACAAAAGGTATCCTTTTTATGATTCTGTTTCATGCTTTGGGGTTTAACTCTGAGATTTCGATTCTAGTTAGTTCTTTATGCATTTCAGTATATGCCTTTGTGTAGATAGCTAGTTTATCAGGTGAGAAGTCAGGGTCACCAGAATCAAGATCCACCAATCCCGAAGACTTAACAGCCAGACAACATCACCATAGTAGTGTTTCGTAATACAAATCACCTACTGACTCAGGCAGTATTTGAACATGTCCAGCTACTAGCCCATGTTCCAGTAGTTCAGCTAGCAGCTCTCAATACTGGAGAGGTGAGAGTGAGGTAATTCTTGAGACTGAGTCCTTTAGAGTTTTATTGTTCGAGGCTTGGGAAGGATCTAGAGAACTTCATTGATGAGGTTTGCGGGATTTGTGAGATGATAAGGGTACTAGATATGGATAGGGTGGATTTGGCAGCATACTAAGTGAAGGATGTTTCCTGATCCTAGTGTGATTTATGGAAGAAGAAGAATAGAGTCGTAGTTGCAGCACCCCCTCCCCCCACTTTCGAGGATGAGTTTGAGGAGGAATTTATCGGTAGATTCTTTTTCCTTGAACGAAGAGACAGGAGAGAGTTCATGAGTAACTATTTAGTGTTCGAAAGAAACTAGTAATTAAAATACAAGGCTAATCTTTAAACTCATGTGTAACGAATCTAGTATTTAGTTTATTATAATGGACGAATCTGGTATTTAGTTTATTATAATGGATTATTGATAGAGTTAATTACCTAAAATTTTTCATGTTCTCGATTGAATTGTGAATCCATATATCAAACCCTTGTTTTATTTGTATCTTCAATTTGTTACACCCTTTTGTATATTTATCCCCCTTTACATGTTAGACCTGTTCGATTCATAATAATTATACTTTAATTTCTATTCCTACATGATTGTCTTTATATTTTTTCTCGTGGATTCGACCCCGACCTAATTAGTTGGGTAATTATACTTGACAATAGTGTAATTGATCATTATCAAGATCTTCATCGGGTAAGGGTTGTCTCCTACACCTGTAGATAGGTCCCCAAGTAGGGTTGGGATAGGGGTTGACCTAGAGATTAAGGTTGGAAATAATCTACTACATTGCTTGGGATTAGATTAG
>JBDJHY010487075.1:0-17314 GCA_039654485.1 Withania somnifera | reverse complement strand
ATATATATCAACCCGACCCATTCTCCATCGTTTTCAAGCTCATTTCTGATGAAAAATATCATATCCGGAGAAACAGTCTCGAAGCCACATTTTTTAAAAAGTTTGTGGACTATTATACACCAAAATCCTCCGATTTTGCATTCTTCCAATTCGAGCCTCACAGAATGTTGTACGAGTGCCTCCACCTCCATCCCACCCATTTTTTGTCATCTCCACGCTCTTTATCGATGAAAATATATCATATACGGAGAAACAGTCCCGGAACCGCATTTTTCTGAAAAATCCATAGACGATTACACACCAAAATCCTTCGATTTCACATTTTCCCCGCTCGAGCCCTGCAGAACGTTGAATGAATGCCCCCCACTCGCCATTCCCCATTGTCTCTACACTCGTTCCCGATAAAAATATATCATATCCGAAGAAACAGTCTCGGAACCACATTTTTCAAAAATGTCTATGGATTATTACATACTGAAATTCTTCAATTTCACAATTTTCTTGGTTGGAACCCTACAGAATGTTGTCACCTGACCCATTTTCTGTCATCCCCACACTCGTTATCGATGAAAATATATTATATTCAAAGAAATGATCCCGAAATCACATTTTTTTAAAAAGTCCGTGGACTATTACACACTGAAATCCTTCGATTTTGCATTTTTACCCATTCAAGCACCGCAAAATATTATATGAGCCCTCAACCCCAACCGACCCATTTCCCATTATTCCCCTACTTGTTCTCAATGAAAATATATCATATTCACAGAAATGGTACCGAAATCCTTTGATTTTGTATTTTTCTCCATCCGAAACCGCACAGAACGTTGTATGAGCGCCCACACCCAACCCTACCCATTCTCCATCCTTTACATGCTCGTTCTCGACGAAAATATATCATATCCAGCTAACAGTCTCAGGACCACATTTTATAAAAAAATTCGTGGCTATTCAAATAAAATAAATTCAAGAAGATAAAAGGGAAAAGCAAAAATAAGAAATGGAAGGATAAAAGCTAGTTGTATATTAGTGAAACTTCGAATAATCATAACTTTGTGTTTGGATATCTGATTTACATGACTTTTTTTATTCAATGTACTTTTTTCGAGATCTACCAACTCAAGCTGCCGTAAGGCGGTTTGGCCAAGTCAACTTTTTTAGAAAGCTTTTATTATCCTGATCAATTAAGAATTTTTTCCAAATTGATATCCAATTTATTATTCTTTTTTAGTAATAACCATATGATAAAGCAATGGCTTCAAGTCCAAAATCTTGTAGTAATGCCAACGAGGATGTGAATTCATTTTTTGAAATAAATTTGCGAAAATAAGGAAGAAAGATCTAGTGAGCAATATAAATGATAAAAAGTATTTTCATATATTCAGTAATAGCTACTTGAGGCCATTTAACCAAAATACGTCAGTGTTGAGAAAATCTCGGCCACTACCGGAAGGTCCCAACGGACCGCCGACATCCACTATGACCCTAAGGCGGTATACCTCCGCTTTTCTAGTAGATTAGGGGTCTTGAATCATTTTTCAGCGGTCCAAATCCAAAAGGTGGAGTATCCCCGAGGGGTGTGGCGGACCAACCCCAGGTCGCTAGCTAACCCAAAGAGGGGTGTTTAAAAGCCCTTTTTTATATTTTTAACCTTATTTCACATTTTCATCACTCCTAAACATAGTGTTTTATCTCCTACTAATCCTCCAACGTCAAGGTAAGAATTTTTTATGAAATTCTAGTCTTTCCACAAATTCTAACCCCAAATTCTAGACTTCTACCAAGATATCACAACACAAAAATTCTAGAACTTCCAAGAAATGCAAACCAAGATTTTCAAGAACCAATTTCTTGAAACTCATCCTCAAGATAGGGTTCTTCTCAAGTTCTTTTCGGTACCCTCACGTCCAAGTATGTTTCATGTTATTCCAAGTTATGCTTACTTTAAGAATTTTATAATTTTAAATTAAAAGAAATGTTGTCAGACTCGGACCAGACCGGGCGGTACGACCTGGAATCGAACACTACAATGGTCCGTTCCTCTTCAAAAACCCCCTAAAAATGACTCGGTCAAAATCCTATCAAACTCGGTCAAAATCTGGTTCAATCGAAAAAAATCGGACAGAAAAATAAAAAAAACAAAAAAACTGAGGTTTTATATTAAACTAAATATTATGTGGTAAAATTAGTATTGAATGATAATTTGTAGGCTAGACAATGTGTCTAAATTTAGTTGTTGAATATTATTAGTGTTGAATGATATCTTGTGGGCTAGACAATGATAAATTATATGTGTTTAAATTTAATGTTGGATATATTTATAATATTAAAATATTTATTACATCATTATAACGTCATCAGAGTCTAAGGAATTTTTTCGTCCGGGTCAACCGGTCGGACCCATTGACCGCCGACCCTTGAGTTCATCCCGGTCGCTTGCCGAGCCGAGTATGAAAACATTACCCCAAATTTCTTGAAATCATTTGAGTCGTTAAATGACCCACATTGTTGCTTATGGATCTTCAATGACTCTTGTATTGCTTTATTAGATTTCTAGTTTCATCTCAATTAGTCATTCTGTTTTTTATTTCTTTTAGAGGCTTCATAAATAGATATTGCATAGTGAAGTCCGACACCAAAATGGATACTATTTGAAACTTATTATTCAAAAAACACTTTCAAGAAAGGTCAAAAGCCACATACCAACAGATGCGGGTATAATAGGGGTGGATGTGCACCCGACTACCTAAAAAAAACTTTGTAAATACGTGTATATACCTTACAAAATTATAATATGTGTTGGGAAAAACTCGATCTTTTCCGCTTCGTGAAGTTAAGATAGACACTTTGGAATTACCGATAGTAATGGGAGCACAAAAGTTTATAATTTTTCTTTATAATTTTTCAATATGGAGATTCTTCCACTATACGAAAGAATAATAGGCTTACAAGAATATGTTTACAAATTGATTTTTATTCTGGTGGCTCACTGAAACTTGACGATATAGACTTCTCAAGTTAGATCTCTTCTTTCTTAAAGAGACTCTCCATTTCTCACTCTAGTTTTTTTTGGATGGTTAGAAAGAAGGCTTTTACCCCTATTTATACAATACCTGCACTCGGGTCCAGTCCAAGCCTGTTCGGACCACTGGGTCACTGGACTGGCTGGTCCCCGAGTCGGGCCGAGCTGGTCTAATTCCGCACCAAGTTGTTTTGGGTCGGGCCAATTCGGTTCAAAATTCTTGATCCGGACCGACCCAACCCACGTGAACAGTATCCGAGCCAACCCCGTTGTGAATAGTAAATTTTTCTTTTACAAAAAATAAAATTAAACGCGTTTCATTAATTCAAAATATATATTTATATAGTTTAAATTTAAAATTAGTACAAATATACATGAGTTATTAATAATATTTACATATAAAAATATATTAAAATGAAAATCAATGCTTAATGATATATACTAAATATGATAAGTTACTAACGATATATTTACTATAGTATAACAATATGTATATATTATATTTACAAAAGATATACACTCATTAGTATATATATATACTAATGAGTAACGATATATAAAAGTAATGATATATCAAAGATACATACTATATTTTAACAAATATACCATACATATTAGATATATTAACAATATACTACATATATACACAATATATTGTACATATTAACAATATACAACATATACATAGTTATATATTATATATTGAAGACATATATACACTATATATTAACAATATACTACAATATACATAGTTATATATTATATATTAAAGACATATTAACAATATATACTAACGGTATATATTCTATACTAACTATATCTACATATATATATATATACTATATATTAAAGATATATTGGATATATTAACAATATACTACATATACATAGTTATATATTATATATTGAAGACATATTAACACTATACTACATATATATAGTTATATAATATATATTAAATACATATTAACAATATATACCATATTGTAACTACAATATTAGAGATATATTAACAATATATACTAGCGAGTGAAAAGTTATGGCCATTTGAAGTTTCACCGATTTACAACTAGTTTTTTTCTTAACTTAGATATATATTATATACTAACAGTATATTTATAAACTAACGATATATAATAAACATACTAAAGATATATACTATATACTTACAACATATACTAAATATGCTAAAGATGTATAGTATATATACACTATATATATAAAATATATACTATACATAAAAAATAAAAAAAATACTGGACCAATCCGGTCAGAGACAAATTGGCCAAACTGAACCGGTCCAGATGACCCAAAATTAAACCAGGCTATCCAAGCCTGTTCATGGGTCGGTTCGATCCGTCTATTTTGTGTCGATTTTCCAGTTCAGCTCAGCCCATCTGCCAGGCTTACTCAAAAAGCAAGCAAGCATATATCAATTTTTATAGTAAAAAAAGTGTATTATTTCTGTAAGGTCCAATATAGAATACAGAAAAGTAGTCACATCGAGAAGTAAAAAATGATAAATCAAAGAGAAGTCATTGGTTTCACAAAAAAAAAAAAAAAGTCACTGGGCAAGAAGATTCAAAATCACATTGTTTCTCAAATTTAGAATAGAAACAGATAATCACATAACTAATTTTCTGCTGCAAAGTCTAAAAAAATTAACTCATAAAATATAATATTAAGAACTTTGCCCATACTAATAAAAACCGGGGTGTGTATAACGATTTTTTCTCTAGACAAATGATCACCACAAATAATTTATTGAATATATAAGCTTCTCGCAATATCTCTCTATATGTACTTATATATAGAATATAACAGTAATATAATGTGGTACTCAATATGTACTCGTATAACAACCCATCGTTTAACCTTATTAAGTAGTATTGATTGGATCCTAAACCTAAGGTAAAACGTTTTAACATATATTTTCATCTCATCCACACCTTTTATCACTGTTAAAGTTAAAATTTTGTATCAACTCTGAAGGCAAGTGAAGGAATTTGGATCGGATCACCCACATGGGTCAATTCAAATTCATATAAATTATAAATGAAAACTAAATATACATTCATTATATATATTAAATATATAATAAAAGGGAGGAGAGACAATTTTTCAGAAAAATTATGTCCTTTGGGATTATAAAAGGTTTCCTCTTCAGAAATCAACCTACTTTTATTTCCAACAAAGAAAAACAGAAAAACATTAAAAAAACTCTTTCTCTTTTCCCAATCTCTCAAGTTCCATAGAAGATTCTAGCGAAGACTTTTTCTCTGGAAGTGTTAAAACTAGTTTGCAACACATATGCGATTATGGATTGTAGCTGTTTTGATGTAGTTCATATTTCATAATATGTGATTGCGCTGTTAGACTAACGAAATAAATTCTATGATCATGCAAACAAAGTGTTTGATTTGATTTTTCAGCAAGCAAACGAGTACATGATTAATCTTCATTTTTGAGAGCTAAGTAGTTTATTATTGCTACAGAATTGATAGCAATCTATAGCAAATCTAACTATGTCTTCGACATTAAAAGATCTATTAGTGGATGAAATTCTGGACACAAGAATAAGCCAGACGTATAGATGTATTTAATCAAATTCATGCCACTGATAAGTACATGCGTTACCTGCTCACACAAAGGAGTGATATTTATTTTTCAAATTAGTCCAGGAACTCCGTAGCGCTACGAACACAATTCATAACTAAAACTAACATCTCTTTTGACAAGAAAAATTAACATCTTCTTCAAGTACATAAGAACTGTAAAGCATGTCTTTGATTATTTTTTGCCCCATCATTACTCCAAATATAGTATTTGTTCTGCAAGTGCAAATTAAACCTAGAGACAACAGTGAAAATTAGATATCAATTTATGAACTTCGATGCTTATGGATAATTAAGTAGGATTTACGCTTATTATTGTATTAAATTTTCTGTTTGTCGTGGTAAATCAGTATATGTACGATCTTACTCAGTAAATTAAGCACAATGACTAAGGATTGAACATACCGACTCCTATTTGTATGGTGATGAATCTTAAAAGATCACCAAATACTCTACTAATAAATCTACCTTATAATAACAAATGACAACTATGTATATAAAATAAGCACCCACAAAACAGAGCCCAGGGTGGTCCGGGGCAATTCTATAATGCTTAAGTTAGCAAAGAACTTTTGAAGAGTATATGAATATTCTTTCTAAATAGTATAGTGAGCAAACCTTTGCATTCCTTCTTTTCTGACTTTTATACTTGTCTGCTTGTAACTGCCACTTAAGTGGGCGCTGAAATCGTGGAGTAACCTCCGCTGTGGTTATTGCCACTTAAAATGCATTAATAATAATCACTACCGTTATTCAACTGCACCACAGTAATTATCTAAAACAGTAATTATCTAATTATCGTTATTCTACACTAGTTTTCCCTATGGAAGTCGAGATGCGTTTTTACAACATTCGACTGAATCACATAGAGTAGGTCTGTGCTAATTCTTTTTTTGACGTTATTGGCCGAAACATCTTCTTGGATCAAGGCACTCTGGCTGAGGTTTTTATCCTTTTTCGGGGATTTTCTGAGATTACTCTTTGCAATTCAAGATGTGCCGGGGTAATACGCGCCGAGGTGAAATGTACTTGTTATGAAAGTACTTCGACAGGCTTCCCTCCAAGGCAATCTGACCGAGGTCGCCATTTGTTACCTGACTTCATTTTAATATCATTCGTCTGAGATAGATAGTTTTTCTTGGTCTCAAGTTTGCAAAGGTTTTGTAGGCCGAGTTCAATATAATTCTCAGTCTGTACGGCCAGTACGAGCTTTGTACCCGTTATCTAAAGTCCACATTCCATCTGGTTTTATGAAGCAAAATGGACGGAATTTCACCTCGTCTGATTTTTCTGCCTTTTTATTTTTGGCGTTTCAATTCGTTCCCCCTGTTTTTCTTACACCTGTCATCAATCTCTCGATTAACACATCATTTCTGGTACACGCGATATTCAATGTACTGTCATTCATAGCGCCATCAGTATTATTATTTCTTTTTTCTATTTATTAGTCATAAATGAGTGTCTTGAAATTATAATTCTAGGCTATTACTCTCCGTTTGGACTCTTATCTCCCTTCATTCTAGTTTTTCTACAGCTTTCGCTCCTTATACTCTTTTCTTCATATTTCTTCCAAAGCTTTTGTTCGTTGTTTCCTCCTTAGTTAACAGAATCAGTAAGTATGTCCTCCTCTGCAGAGGTTTATCACGTGGATAGCGATGACTCTGACCTTTTGACTTTAATTATACCCCAAAATTCTCTTGATAACCATGATTTATTGGTCCAAAAGACCGTAAGTAGTCTATCCGGGACACTTTATTGCCTTTTTTGAGGGAATATCACTTCCCTCCTAATTTTTAATTTATCATTCCTCGTCCTTGTGATAGGGCCTGTTTACCCCCCGTTGGGTACTGTGCTATGTATTTTGAATACATTGTCCCTGGGTTACGTTTTTCCTTATTTCCCTTGTTAAGTATCTTACTTTTATGGTATAATTTAGCCCTCGCGCAATTAGCGCCTAATGCTATGCGCACTGTTGTAGGGTTTCAAATTTCTTGCTCCAAAATAGGCGTAAAACACTCTGTAGATCTTTTTAGGAATTTCTTTTCAATAAAAACCTTGGGGCCCTCGAAGGGGTCATATTTTTTCTCCCCTACTTGTAATTTTGGATTCTAAACCCTTCTAAAAATGCCAAGTAGAAAGATAAGTTTTTATACTTTAAATTAAATGGTACTCATATCCCTCCAGAATGGTACCTGGGTGGGTTAAGAATGATCCTGTATGAGAGGTAGATGTCGCCGGCCTCGACCTCGTTGACCGACTAGAACCACATCATTGCACTTTCGACGATATAGATTTGTTTAGGGCCCAAATCAGGATTTTTTACCCAATTGACGAGGTCACCGAGGTGGTATTGTATGACGGGGCCACTAAAGTGACTAGAGGTAGTTTTCAAGTTAGATATATATTATCTTAGGTAGATAATTACTTGTTTTTTGTGTTACCATTATGTATCTAACTTTCTATCGTCTAGTATAGTGGTTCAAATCAATCTTAATAGAAAACCAAAACCAACCAGCTCATTTGCTGGGAAGGCCAAGAACATCCACTTCTAGCCCTCTTCTAATAAAGGGGGTAGCTGAAAAGGAGGTCACCCCAAAGGTGATTAAGAAGAGGAGCAACACATCTCAAGTGCCAGCTCCTAAAAAATAAAGGTCTGCCAAGCTGGTACCAGTCGAGGACATCTCATTGGCTGGCCTAAAAAACGTAAGCACACTCCTCTTGTTTACTTCTTTAAGCTATTACATTTTTTTTCTGTACCAATTCTTTCTTTTGATTTTACAGATTTTGACAAAGTTCTCCACATGGTCGCAAAAAGCTGCGTCCATTCATTGCGAGGTTAAGAAGGAGATTAGGCAGGAACGAGCTCTACAGAAAGAGGCTATGGCCAACCTGAAGGCCTTAGAGGAGAAAAAGAGGGTTCCTGAGGAGAAATAGAATACGACCAAAGCCAAGGTGTAGCGCTTGAAGACTGACTTTGTCGACCGGCAAGGAGAATTTACCGAGGTGATATTCGAGAAGGTTACTTTGACCAATACCTTCTCGAACTATGTCTCGTCTATGATCAAGGCCCTTCTTAAAGATGATCGTGCAATGGTGCTAGATGAGGTAGTTGAGGACTTCCAGACTTTCCTCTTGAAGATGAGAGGTTCAGATATAACATGGGATATGAGGCTCGTATGGCTGAGGACTACATAAAGTCATGCTGCAAAGGCCTGAGTTCTCGCTGATTCAATACATATCTCAGCACCCCACTCCTTTAATAGTGAAGGAGTTGAGGTCATGTACTGAGGATGCTGACTCCGACATCACACGCCTCCCATCAAGACCTCACCTTCCATCGACGAAGCCCCTACGATCTCCCCTATTAAAGATATAGGCGTTGCTCCATCCTCTGAGCCCCTTGCAGAGTTATAGCCCACCATGTCCATTGATCAGGTCGGGGGCAGTGGATAAATAACTTTGTAACATTTTGTTTATTTATTTATTCTTTTTGTAATCATTACGGCCTACTTTTCCCTTTTTATTAATAAAATGAAACTATTTTCCTTAATTTGCCTCGACTTTATCTTATATCTATTAACCTTAATGACTTTTCTTTTAATTTTTAGCAAATCATTCCTTACACACTTGAGCAAGTGGAAAGAGATAATGCCACTCTTAGAACTTCACTCCTTAGCTTTCGGAGGCTCCTACATGAGAAGAACAAGGAGCTTCTCAACAGGAACAAATTTATTCAATACTTCCGATCTAGTCTATCCGATAATGTTGAGTTCCAAGGCTTGGTAAAGAAGTTAAAGCTCTTCAGTAAAGAGAGGAAGCATCTCATGGAGGAAAATAAGATGCTCTCCCAGAAGCTTAAAGACTCATGGCAGGATGACCGTATGCTCGTGGATAGTTATGATAGGACCACTGCCTACTGGAAATTCAAGGCAGAACAGTACAAGCTGGAATTTGACCACCGTGAGGCTAAGGAGAATCACCTTCGAGATAATAAATGAGAATACAAACATATAGTATTTGACTAGGGAGAGTTACTTATGTTGGACGAGGTCGAGGATCAGGTTTGTCAGTTGACTACTACTCTTGAGAGTATTACTTCCAGCTACGGGGTGGGTTCTTCGGACTATAAGACAGATAAGGCCATCTTCGATCATATATTGGCCATGCATGATGATGTGAAGAAGAAACCCAGAGTTCTGAGCTAATAAAAAGGATAGCACAAGCCAGCAAAACCCCTTCTCAATTGTCCCATCTTCGGACATTGTAACTGCAAAAGGTGGAAAGGGACAAGGTAGACCAGCTCGGGACGAACAAGGTCGTAGGAGTTAGGATATTGTAAAAGTAGTCCATAGACCTGGTAGTTAGAAATTCTAATATGTAAAAATTGTTCTATGTAAATAATGTATCCATGATATTGAACCAATCTTCAATGAAATTAGTTTTCTCATATTTCTTGTTTGCCACCATGACTCCGACCCAAATTTTCAGCATATACTAACTGTATGCATTTATTTACAGCGACACTTGATCAAACCGAACTCTCATAGCCGAGGTCAATTTATTTGTATTAGTATCGGTAATTCACCGAACTAAAAATTTCCAAGGGAAGCGGCACTTTTCCAAACCAAACTTCATTATTCAAAAGTCAATTTATTATTTATTAGTATCGATAATTTGCCGAACTGAATGCTTTCATAAATGCGGCACTTAGCCGAACAGTACTTTCATACTCGAAGTCGATTTATTGTGTATGAGTAAAAGGGGTTCAATTTATAATCTCGGCCTTTTTGTTATTATGCCTAACCCATTTAAGGCCAGACTCAATTCATGAATCATAGATTAGTTAAAGGAAAATGAATATTATAAGAAATGAAAGTAAGTTAAAAAAATTTCAATTTTACTGATAGAACCTTCGTAAATTACTTACATGCCAGGTTCTTGGTAATTCACTACCATATAACCTTGCCAATTTATAGCTACCTGATTTGTAAGCCTCAACAACCTAATATAGGCCTTCCCATTTAGCCTTAAGTTTCCCTAACTTTTCAGCTCGATTAGCTTCGTTTAGTCTCAGGACATACTGGCCTGGGCTAAATTGAGTATTTTTTACCTTATCATTGTAATATTTAGCCATAGTTTACATGTATTTGGCCTCAGAAATAGCTGCCACTTCTCTCTTCTCCTCTAAGAGGTCGAGATTCATCCTGAGCTCTTCTTCATTCCCTTGCTCAATATAGTGTAATGACCTCAGGATGGGTTCCCCTATCTCGACCGAAATTACTGCCTCCATTTCGTACGTGTGGCTAAATGGGATTTCCCCATTGGGTGTTCTTGGGGTCATCCTATATGACCATAGAGCATGAGATAAGTTTTATACCTAATCTTCCTTTGCTTTATCTAGCCTCATTTTCAAGCCTTACAACAGTGCCTTATTTGTGACCTCCACTTGACCATTTGCTTGGGGGTGTGCCACCGAAGTGAATTGTTGGATTATTTGCATTTTTTGCACCAAGATTTAAATGGATCATCTACAAACTGCTTTCCATTTTCTAAAATGATCTTCTTTGGTATTCCAAACCGGCAAATAATATTCTTCCAGATGAAGTTTAGAATTTTTTCCCCTATAATCATGGCTAAGGTTCTGCCTCTACCCATTTGGTGAAGCAGTCTATAGCCACCACTAAAAATTTCACCCTTCCTGGGGCTTCAGGAAACCAACATGATATCAATCCCCCATTGATCAAAGGGCCACGCACTCGGCATGGAATTGGCACTTTGAACACTTCTAGAAGAAGTCAAATGCTTCTTGAAACAAAGTAGGCCAGTAATAGCCCCGCCTTAGAATCTTTTTGTCAATCCTCTAGCACCCAAGTGGCTACCACATGATCCCTCATGAATTTCTCAAATTATTTAATTGGCTTTAATGGGCCCAACACCTCAATAGTAGTTGTAAAAATGATCTTTTGTAAAGGACTTCGTTTCCCAAAACATACCGAGGTGCTTTGAGTCGAAGTTCCCTTGCCTCAGCCGAATCAGGTGGGGTTTCTCCCGAAATAAGGTGCCTTATTATTGGGGTCATCCAGCTATCGTTCATCTCTTCTAGCACAGAGATTTTGACTTTGTATATGCTAGGCTGATGAACTTCTTCGACCAATACTTGGTGTCTTTTTTTTATTTTGCCGAGGATGCTGATCATAGGTAGATTTACCTGCCTATAAGCCATATAACTTGTACTAATCTACTTTGTTTTGACAATAATTGCGTAATATATGATTTTTTCATATTGAATATGAGGAATTACGACTAACCAATATGATTAGAATCTTTTCAGGAAATCATGAGCATATGGAAGAAAACAAGTGAAGAAAAGACAAGCCAAGAAGAGAAGAAAGATTTCCAGCAAAAATACACTAATCACGATAGGGATCACGTCGTGATCCTTATCATGATCCTACTTAAGCAGTAACGGCTGGGCTTATTTTTATTGGGTTTAATTAAGGGTAAATTTGTCTTTTACCAATGAATTTAGAAACCCTTAAAAAGCTTCTTGGAGGTATAATATGATAACTTTACACTTGGTAAGGAGAGGAGGCAATCACAAGGGAGAAGACGGAAACCCTAGGAATTCAATACAAGTAATTCCAACAGAAAATATAGATTTCACAGATTTCATGTGGTATTTGTTTATTATGACTTTCAAATTCTTTTCAAACCTTATGGGCTAATCACCTGAGTTTTAGGGCTTGTGGTTCACACACCACAGCCGAACAATAGTTAATGAATTGTTATTTTGTACCGAGAATTGATTGTTCTTCTATTTTACTATACTTGCATTTCTAATTGCTAGCCACTTTTAGAAGCAGTCTTATACTTTCTAGGTTGTTGACCGATAACCTTGTACTGTGAACTGGAATAGAAGGAGCGCGTTTCTATTTCCAACCTTAATCCTAGGAAAGTAATATAACTAGTTTAACTATGACATGATCGTGTACGTGGTTGCTTTACTCGGGTAATTTAGGGAAGATATCTTAATGCTGTTATGATAAACGAACAACACTCTAGATCTAGCGTAGTTGTTACTTTAGTAATTAGGTGGCTAATGGAAGATCCATCCTTAGTCATAGTCATAACCCCTAAATCAACAATCAATGGATAAATATCTTTTATTAATTAAATTTTAGATGTGTGTGTGTGATTGAATCCATAGCCCTAAAACCTTTTGAATTATTGAAGTTCTTTAAGCATAAATTACAACACACTTTTTAGTTATATTACAATTTAGTTTGAACTTAGCTAGTATACTCATCTCCACTCTTAAACAAGACATAGACCTAAATCCTTCTATAACTTAATCGAGAGAGTCAATTAATTACAAGTCCCTGTAGGTTCGACATTCGGCTCGCAAGAGCCACTATATTACTTGTACGATCGCGTACACTTGCGTGTGCGTTTGGACGCAATAGTTTTTAAGGACCTGTAATAACTAGGTAAAATTACTGTTATAGTTGTATTATCCAAGTCTGAACTAGTCATGCTTAAAACTATTTTGAAATACGTCAAATCATGTAATTGTTTTGAAATACTGTAGTAGTTCGAAACCCACAGATCATGGGATTATGTAAACATTAGACGAAACTTATGGAGTAAAATACTGTAAAGTTTAGTTTAGGTGAACATGAACAAAAATCATGAATAAAATGGTTCTTTGTAATCAATTTTCAAGCCAAAATAAAAATCATGAGCAATATAACAATTCATAAAGAACTTAAACCCTAGCTTAAAAACATAAAATTTCATAATCATTAAGCCAATTTTGAACGTAGGGTTGAGAATCCACCACTGAATAACCTACGTACCTAATAAGGGAGTAATTAAAAAATAATAAGATATTTAGAATGGAGTCTTGAAGGTTAAAGAACTTATCCTTAAGAGGAAAGTTGAAGAACTCTTACACTTTTGTTTTCTATTTTGAGATTCTTTCTTTTTGATTTAGTATAGTGTTTGGTCTTAAGTTAGTATGGGAATTAGAATCTTTTTTGAGCATTTTAGACTACTTATCAGGTCTAAAATTATGGGGTTTATTACTAGGAAGATAGGAAAAAAAGGTCTAATACAACCTTGCAAAAATGGACCCAAACTCGGATGAAATTGCATTGAAGTGTGTCACTTAACATGGCACGTATTGTATAGAAGCCTCCCCTGTAAAGTGGAACGTCATGTCCCATGTTTAGACTCATCCAAATCACCTCTTATAAGGCACCATGTTTCCTAATGCATAGGACTTTCATAAATGGCACATTAATGATTTTAAAATTGTTATAACTCTCTATTTCAGCTAGGATTGATGAACGATTTATTGCTTTAGAAATTAGACTAATAGAACGTTAATTTGAAAGGTTGATCCACAAAAATCTTTAAATTTTAGGAGATATGATTTTTTGAAATTGATCCATGCATGTAACTGTAGGAAAATTTAGTCGAAAGAAAAAATTCGATTCAACTTTGCACTAGGGGTTCCTTATGACAGTAGTTCACATATAACCCTACTCCCACACTTTAGGAATGAATATATCACCTAGGAAAAGTAATAATTCATTAGTTTTGATCCTAATCACTAAGCTATAATGGTTCATATTCTAGTTTAAAAAGTTTGGGGTGTTATAATATCTACCTCTTGAGATCATTTATCCTTGAATGAAGGGTAAAGATGGGATATGAGTAAGACTAGGCTTTAAGACCGAGTATTAAATCTGGAGCTTAAATTACATGAGACATTGGACTAAACTAAAGTTGAACATTACTAAATGTGAGTATCATTGAACAAATATATACATGAGAAACATGATAAGTTTGATTGCTAAGATACTAATCTTTTACATGATACTAACTGAGCTGAACTAGACTTTAATTCAGAAGTTCAATACATTTTCAATACTATGAGTGAAAGGAACTGGTATAATTGGGAAAAATTGACTGAGTTGAGCTGAACCTGGACATACTGTTCCTGAGAATTTTTCAAATGAACTGTACCATGATGAAGGACTTCATTTGAATATGAAAGAGTGCATGAGCATAAGCTGTGAGTGCACTACACTAGCATAGACATTATAAAGTCATGGGATCATATAACAAATTTGGTAATACTCTAAGGAAAAGGATCAATAGTATGAGTTATATAGAATTTTTAGGTATGAACTACTAACATATATTCAATATATTAGCCATATGATCTGGGATCATAGAGAATGAAACACACGAGCTTGGACACAAGCCTCATTCGAACATGAAGTTATTTAACATGAAACATAAGTGTGAAAGGTATAACTAGGAGGAAAACTTACTTACCTCACACTGTCTCTAAGTTAGAAGGGAATAAAATTGGGTACTTAGCCATTATGTCACTAGATGAATGATATGACTTGGCTGAAAAGATAAATCCACTTATATGAAACTGATTTCTGAAATTGAGTATCTTTTATGGCTAGAAGTGAATTTTTCTAGGAGTAACATCTTAGATTATTTACATATTACCCAAATGCACATAAGGAATTTCATCAATGGTCATATATATCTACTATACCTAAGAAATACAACTACTAACTTTCAAGATTAACTACACTTCCCAAACAAACTCAATCTCATGAAGCACTATTCTTCTTTTGCTGTGATTACAAGTTCTATTGAGGGTACACCACTCAATTCTATTAAGGTCTAAGTATTGCTACATAATCTTACTCTATTTAATCTAAATCCGGAGGTAGGAGGCTATTCTGAGTATATTCATGACATAACTATTTCTTAGTATCATAGATGAATGTACACAGGGCTTAGAGTAGAGAGAGAATCATAAACATGAATTGCTAAACCAGATTTTGATATGAGAATATACATGACATGTCATGGTTGTATTAGCCATTAAGGGACTATAACGAGGCTTGAATCCATAGATATTGACATACTGAGAGGCATAATTATGAATACCATATAACTAAATGTTGAGGAATGTGGGGATATTGGAATCAAGGTCACAAAATATGTTGTATAGATGGGATTCAATATAAGATAAATAATGTTGAACACTCTATAACTGATATCATAAGCTTACAAAATATATGTATCATGAGTAAGACTATGTATCTTAGGAATACTGTATGCTGGGTATTTGAATCATATCATAAACTTTATAACTAACTTTATGAGTTAGCTAAATATTTAAGTCATGAGTAGGACCCGGATCATTATCTGGAGAGATTTCCCTTCAATTCTAAGAACTTAACATAGGCACAAAATCTGTAAAAGGCAATGAACTATAATTGTCGGCATGAAATGGATTTTTATGATGTGATAGAACCTTAGGAACAAGCATGGCACACATATGTGAGAAAAAATAAAATATCATTTTTGAATGAAGTACATAGAGCACATTAGAGTAACAGTGGTACTTTTCTCGCTATAAATATGTACTAGGACTGTGTACTGGTTGAGTTACAAGACTTAACATGGTCAGAACTTACAATCTCCCCCTTAGGTCAAAGTTTCAAAATTCTAAGTTTGAGGAATTCTTCTCTAGTCTGAGCTAAAGTCAACCACTCTACATGGTCTGGTAATTAGTATATATCTCTTTAGGGGATATAATTATACATACTTAAATTCTTACTAGGACTTTCTTCTTAAAGGCTCTTAACTTTCTTCTACTGCTCAAGTTTAAAGCCTCTAAATCACTAGTCAAGGTAATACTAGTTCTCTGAGAGTTGATAACTAAACAACTAAACTCACTAGAGTACTTTATCTGGTCATAGCTTACACACAGTCTTACTGCACTTAGTCTATTTCTTATAACTCAAATGTTTAAACTGGATTCATAACCTTATGGATACTATATGATCTTCTCATCAAAAGAAAAATGTATAACCTAAGTCTATCTATTCTTGACTTGTTTATAATTTGCTCCCTTTATATACTGAATCTTCCTAACACAATGACTTGATATCTACATGCCACCATGAGACACATACTATAAAATTCTTATTACACCTTAGACAATAATTAAGGACTGAACATCCAATTACTTATAGAATAAACACATAATGTTTGCTACACATCTTAATCAATAACTATGCCCACTTTTTCTTTCTAATCATTTTACTTTGCATGCCTCTATGAGATCATTCTACCATCTAGGGTTCTGGATCATAATATTTTAAACATACTTTCCCCTTAAGGTCTCATCTAAATGGATGTTCAAAGAGGATCCTGAGGATATATAACATAATAATTTGGACTAACAACACAATTCATGACAACAAGAATACAAGTTTACAAATCAAAAGACTTAACTTCCCTAATAGGAAAAATCTCAAACCTGGTGAAAAGTCTAACTCACTGATGACTCTATTTATGAGAGCTACACTGATGGAAACCTGAGATGGACTGCTTCTACCACTTTGAAGATGAGGTGAAATTTGAAAACCTAGAGAAATATATGAATTTGTATAATTTTCCAAGGGGACTGGTCTACCGCACGAACTAGAGTGCGAAAAAAATGAGATAACTTTCTTAAATATCCTAACCGCTCATTGTAGAAGTGGGTCCTTCACGACCAAAAATGATATCCTACTGAAAAGGCTTCACAGACTCCTTAGGACACTTAAACTTTGTGATTTGATACTAAGCTTGT